>JANJGN010005457.1:0-21046 GCA_026770705.1 Isurus oxyrinchus | reverse complement strand
ACGGTAATTCCACAGTGTGAATCACGGTAATTCCACAGTTTAAATCATGGTAATTCCACAGTGAAAATCACGGAAATACCACAGTGTGAATCAAGGTAATTACACAGTGAGAATAACGGTAACAACACACTGAGAATCATGGTAATACCACACTGAGAATAACAGTAATTCCGCAGAGTGAATCACAGTAAGTGCAGAGTGAGAATCGTGGTAATAACACACTGAGTATCACGGTAATTACACAGTGCGAATCACAGTAATACCACACTGAGAATCACGGTAATTCCACAGAGTGAATCACGGTAATTCCACAGTGTGAATCACGGTAATACCACACTGAGAATCATGGTAATTCCACATTGTGAATCACGGTAATAACACACTGAGAATCATGGTAATGCCACAGTGTGAATCACGGTAATACCACACTGAGAATCATGGTAATTCCACAGTGTGAATCACGGTAATTCCACAGTGCGAATCACAGTAATACCACACTGAGAATCATGGTAATTCCACAGTGTGAATCAAGGTAATTCCACAGTGCGAATCACAGTAATACCACACTGAGAATCACGGTAATTCCACAGAGTGAATTACGGTAATTACACAGTGAGAACCATGGTAATACCACACTGAGAATCACGGTAATTCCACAGAGTGAATCACGGTAATTACACAGGGAGAATCATGGTAATTCCACAGTGTGAATCACGGTAACAACACACTGAGAATCATGGTAATTCCACAGAGTGAATCAGAGTAATTACACGGTGAGAATCATGGTAATACCACACTGAGAATAACGGTAATTCCACAGAGTGAATCAAAGTAATTACACAGTGAGAATCGTGGGAATACCACACTGACAATCAAGGTAATTCTACAGAGTGAATCACAGTCATTACACAGTGTGAATCATTGTAAGAACTCACTGAGTATCACGGTAATTCCACAGTGCGAATCACGGTAATAACACACTGAGAATCACGGTAATTCCACAGTGTCAATCACGGTAATTCCACTGTGTGATTCATGGCAATTTACAGTGTGAATCACGGTAATTCCACAGTGCGAATCACAGTAATACCACACTGAGAATCATGGTAATTCCACAGTGTGAATCACGGTAATTCCACAGTGCAAATCAGAGTAATACCACACTGAGAATCACAGTAATACCACAGAGTGAATCACAGTAATTCCACAGTGTGAATCATGATAATTCCACACTGAGAATCACGGTAATTCCAAAGTGTGAATCACGGTAATACCACACTGGGATTCACGGTAATTCCAAAGGGTGAATCACTGTAATTCCACAGTGCGAATCACAGTAATACCAAACTGAGAATAACGGTATTTCCAAAGAGTGAATCACGGTAATTACACAGTGTGAATCACGGTAATACCACACTGAGAATGACGGTAATTCCACTGTGTGAATCACGGTAATAACACACTGAGAATCATGGTAATTCCACAGTGTGAATCACGGTAATTCCACAGTGCGAATCACAGTAATACCACACTGAGAATCACAGTAATTCCACAGAGTGAATCACAGTAATTCCACAGTGTGAATCATGGTAATTCCACACTGAGAATCACAGTAATTCCACTGAGTGAATTACGTTAATTACACAGTAAGAACGATGGTAATACCACACTGAGAATCATGGTAATTCCACAGAGTGAATCAGAGTAATTACACAGGGAGAATCATGGTAATACCACACTGAGAATAACGGTAATTCCACAGAGTGAATCAAAGTAATTACACAGTGAGAATCGTGGTAATACCACACTGAGAATCAAGGTAATTCTACAGAGTGAATCACAGTAATTACACAGTGTGAATCATGGTAAGAACTCACTGCGTATCACGGTAATTCCACAGTGCGAATCACGGTAATAACACACTGAGAATCACGGTAATTCCACAGTGTCAATCACGGTAATTCCACTGTGTGATTCATGGCAATTTTACAGTGTGAATAACGGTATGTACAAACTCAGTATCATGGTAATTCCAATGTGTGAATCACGGTAATAACACACTGAGAATCATGGTAATTCCACAGTGCGAATCATGGCAATTTCACAGTGCGAATCATGGCAATTCCTCAGTGCGAGTGACGGTAATACCACACTGAGAATCACGGTAAACCCACAGTGCGAATCATGGTAATACCACACTGAGAATCACGGTAATTCCACAGTGCGAATCACAGTAATAACAGTGAGAATCACGGTAATTCAAAAGTGTGAATCACGGTAATTCCACAGTGCGAATCACGGTAATTCCACAGTGCGAATCATGGTAATTCCACAGTGTGAATCACGGTAATACCACAGTGTGAATCACGGTAATCGCACACTGTGAATCATGGTATTCCACACTGTGAATCACGGTAATTCCACTGAGCAAATCACGGTAATTCCACACAGTGAATCACGGTAATTCCAAAGTGTGAATCAGGGTAATTCCACAGTGTGAAACACGATAATTCCGCTGAGCGAATTACGGTAATTTCACAGTGTGCATCACGATAATTCCACACTGAGAATCACGGTAATTCCACAGTGTGAATCACGGTATTTACACAGTGTGAATCACGGTAAATACACAGTGCGAATCACGGTAAATACAGAGTGTGAATCATGGTATTTCCACAGTGCGAATCACAGTAATTCCACAGTGTGAATCACGGTAATTACAGAGTGTGAATCACGGTAATTCCACAGTGTGAATCATGGTAATTTCACAGTGAGAATCACGGTAATTCCACAGTGTGAATCAAGGTAATTCCACAGTGTGAATCACCGTAATTCCACAGTATGAATTACGGTATTTACACAGTGAGAGTCACGGTAATTCCACAGTGTGAATCACGGTAATTCCACAGTTTAAATCATGGTAATTCCACAGTGAAAATCACGGAAATACCACAGTGTGAATCAAGGTAATTACACAGTGAGAATAACGGTAATAACACACTGAGAATAACGCTAATTCCACAGTGCGAATCATGGTAATTCCAAACTGAGAATCATGGTAATTCCACACTGAGAATCACGGTAATTCCAAAGTGTGAATCACGGTAAGTACACAGTGTGAATCATGGTAATTCCACACTGAGAATCACGGTAATTCCACAGAGTGAATCACAGTAAATACACAGTGCGAATCATGGTAATACCACATTGAGAATCACGGTAATTCCACAGATTGAATCACAGAAATTACACAGTGAGAATCATGGTAATACCACACTGTGAATCACGGTAATTACATAGTGAGAATCATCGTAATTCCACAGTGTGAATCAAGGTAATTCCACAGTGTGAATCACCGTAATTCCACAGTATGAATTACGGTATTTACACAGTGAGAGTCACGGTAATTCCACAGTGTGAATCACGGTAATTCCACAGTTTAAATCATGGTAATTCCACAGTGAAAATCACGGAAATACCACAGTGTGAATCACAGTAATTCCACAGTGTGAATCACGGTAACAACACACTGAGAATCATGGTAATACCACACTGAGAATAACAGTAATTCCGCAGAGTGAATCACAGTAAGTGCAGAGTGAGAATCGTGGTAATACCACACTGAGTATCACGGTAATTACACAGTGCGAATCACAGTAATACCACACTGAGAATCACGGTAATTCCACAGAGTGAATCACGGTAATTCCACAGTGTGAATCACGGTAATACCACACTGAGAATCATGGTAATTCCACATTGTGAATCACGGTAATAACACACTGAGAATCATGGTAATGCCACAGTGTGAATCACGGTAATACCACACTGAGAATCATGGTAATTCCACAGTGTGAATCACGGTAATTCCACAGTGCGAATCACAGTAATACCACACTGAGAATCACGGTAATTCCACAGAGTGAATTACGGTAATTACACAGTGAGAACCATGGTAATACCACACTGAGAATCACGGTAATTCCACAGAGTGAATCACGGTAATTACACAGGGAGAATCATGGTAATTCCACAGTGTGAATCACGGTAACAACACACTGAGAATCATGGTAATTCCACAGAGTGAATCAGAGTAATTACACGGTGAGAATCATGGTAATACCACACTGAGAATAACGGTAATTCCACAGAGTGAATCAAAGTAATTACACAGTGAGAATCGTGGGAATACCACACTGAGAATCAAGGTAATTCTACAGAGTGAATCACAGTCATTACACAGTGTGAATCATTGTAAGAACTCACTGAGTATCACGGTAATTCCACAGTGCGAATCACGGTAATAACACACTGAGAATCACGGTAATTCCACAGTGTCAATCACGGTAATTCCACTGTGTGATTCATGGCAATTTACAGTGTGAATCACGGTAATTCCACAGTGCGAATCACAGTAATACCACACTGAGAATCATGGTAATTCCACAGTGTGAATCACGGTAATTCCACAGTGCAAATCAGAGTAATACCACACTGAGAATCACAGTAATACCACAGAGTGAATCACAGTAATTCCACAGTGTGAATCATGATAATTCCACACTGAGAATCACGGTAATTCCAAAGTGTGAATCACGGTAATACCACACTGGGATTCACGGTAATTCCAAAGGGTGAATCACTGTAATTCCACAGTGCGAATCACAGTAATACCAAACTGAGAATAACGGTAATTCCAAAGAGTGAATCACGGTAATTACACAGTGTGAATCACGGTAATACCACACTGAGAATGACGGTAATTCCACTGTGTGAATCACGGTAATAACACACTGAGAATCATGGTAATTCCACACTGAGAATCACGGTAATTCCAAAGTGTGAATCACGGTAATACCACACTGGGATTCACGGTAATTCCAAAGGGTGAATCACAGTAATTCCACAGTGCGAATCACAGTAATACCAAACTGAGAATAACGGTAATTCCAAAGAGTGAATCACGGTAATTACACAGTGTGAATCACGGTAATACCACACTGAGAATGACGGTAATTCCACTGTGTGAATCACGGTAATAACACACTGAGAATCATGGTAATTCCACAGTGTGAATCACGGTAATTCCACAGTGCGAATCACAGTAATACCACACTGAGAATCACGGTAATTCCACAGAGTGAATCACAGTAATTCCACAGTGTGAATCATGGTAATTCCACACTGAGAATCACGGTAATTCCACAGAGTGAATTACGTTAATTACACAGTGAGAACGATGGTAATACCACACTGAGAATCACGGTAATTCCACAGAGTGAATCAGAGTAATTACAAAGGGAGAATCATGGTAATACCACACTGAGAATAACGGTAATTCCACAGAGTGAATCAAAGTAATTACACAGTGAGAATCGTGGTAATACCACACTGAGAATCAAGGTAATTCTACAGAGTGAATCACAGTAATTACACAGTGTGAATCATGGTAAGAACTCACTGAGTATCACGGTAATTCCACAGTGCGAATCACGGTAATAACACACTGAGAATCACGGTAATTCCACAGTGTCAATCACGGTAATTCCACTGTGTGATTCATGGCAATTTTACAGTGTGAATAACGGTATGTACAAACTCAGTATCATGGTAATTCCAACGTGTGAATCACGGTAATAACACACTGAGAATCATGGTAATTCCACAGTGCGAATCATGGCAATTTCACAGTGCGAATCATGACAATTCCTCAGTGCGAGTGACGGTAATACCACACTGAGAATCACGGTAAACCCACAGTGCGAATCATGGTAATACCACACTGAGAATCACGGTAATTCCACAGTGCGAATCACAGTAATAACAGTGAGAATCACGGTAATTCAAAAGTGTGAATCACGGTAATTCCACAGTGTGAATCACGGTAATTCCACAGTGCGAATCATGGTAATTCCACAGTGTGAATCACGGTAATACCACAGTGTGAATCACGGTAATCGCACACTGTGAATCATGGTATTCCACTTTTTGAATCACGGTAATTCCACTGAGCAAATCACGGTAATTCCACACAGTGAATCACGGTAATTCCAAAGTGTGAATCAGGGAAATTCCACAGTGTGAAACACGATAATTCCGCTGAGCGAATGACGGTAATTTCACAGTGTGCATCACGATAATTCCACACTGAGAATCACGGTAATTCCACAGTGTGAATCACGGTATTTACACAGTGTGAATCACGGTAATTCCACAGTGCGAATCACAGTAATACCACACTGAGAATCACGGTAATTCCACAGAGTGAATCACAGTAATTCCACAGTGTGAATCATGGTAATTCCACACTGAGAATCACGGTAATTCCACAGAGTGAATTACGTTAATTACACAGTGAGAACGATGGTAATACCACACTGAGAATCACGGTAATTCCACAGAGTGAATCAGAGTAATTACAAAGGGAGAATCATGGTAATACCACACTGAGAATAACGGTAATTCCACAGAGTGAATCAAAGTAATTACACAGTGAGAATCGTGGTAATACCACACTGAGAATCAAGGTAATTCTACAGAGTGAATCACAGTAATTACACAGTGTGAATCATGGTAAGAACTCACTGAGTATCACGGTAATTCCACAGTGCGAATCACGGTAATAACACACTGAGAATCACGGTAATTCCACAGTGTCAATCACGGTAATTCCACTGTGTGATTCATGGCAATTTTACAGTGTGAATAACGGTATGTACAAACTCAGTATCATGGTAATTCCAACGTGTGAATCACGGTAATAACACACTGAGAATCATGGTAATTCCACAGTGCGAAACATGGCAATTTCACAGTGCGAATCATGGCAATTCCTCAGTGCGAGTGACGGTAATACCACACTGAGAATCACGGTAAACCCACAGTGCGAATCATGGTAATACCACACTGAGAATCACGGTAATTCCACAGTGCGAATCACAGTAATAACAGTGAGAATCACGGTAATTCAAAAGTGTGAATCACGGTAATTCCACAGTGCGAATCACAGTAATTCCACAGTGCGAATCATGGTAATTCCACAGTGTGAATCACGGTAATACCACAGTGTGAATCACGGTAATTCCACAGTGTGAATCACGGTAATACCACACTGAGAATCACGGTAATTCCACATTGTGAATCTCGGTAATAACACACTGAGAATCATGGTAATGCCACAGTGTGAATCACGGTATTACCACACTGAGAATCATGGTAATTCCACAGTGTGAATCACGGTAATTCGACAGTGCGAATCAAAGTAATACCACACTGAGAATCATGGTAATTCCACAGTGTGAATCACGGTAATTCCACAGTGTGAATCACGGTAAATACACAGTGCGAATCACGGTAAATACAGAGTGTGAATCATGGTATTTCCACAGTGCGAATCACAGTAATTCCACAGTGTGAATCACGGTAATTACAGAGTGTGAATCACGGTAATTCCACAGTGTGAATCATGGTAATTTCACAGTGAGAATCACGGTAATTCCACAGTGTGAATCAAGGTAATTCCACAGTGTGAATCACCGTAATTCCACAGTATGAATTACGGTATTTACACAGTGAGAGTCACGGTAATTCCACAGTGTGAATCACGGTAATTCCACAGTTTAAATCATGGTAATTCCACAGTGAAAATCACGGAAATACCACAGTGTGAATCAAGGTAATTACACAGTGAGAATAACGGTAATAACACACTGAGAATAACGCTAATTCCACAGTGCGAATCATGGTAATTCCAAACTGAGAATCATGGTAATTCCACACTGAGAATCACGGTAATTCCAAAGTGTGAATCACGGTAAGTACACAGTGTGAATCATGGTAATTCCACACTGAGAATCACGGTAATTCCACAGAGTGAATCACAGTAAATACACAGTGCGAATCATGGTAATACCACATTGAGAATCACGGTAATTCCACAGATTGAATCACAGTAATTACACAGTGAGAATCATGGTAATACCACACTGTGAATCACGGTAATTACATAGTGAGAATCATCGTAATTCCACAGTGTGAATCAAGGTAATTCCACAGTGTGAATCACCGTAATTCCACAGTGAAAATCACGGAAATTCCACTGAGTGAATCACAGTAATTCCACAGTGTGAATCACGGTAACAACACACTGAGAATCATGGTAATACCACACTGAGAATAACAGTAATTCCACAGAGTGAATCACAGTAAGTGCAGAGTGAGAATCGTGGTAATACCACACTGAGAATCACGGTAATTCCACAGTGCGAATCACAGTAATACCACACTGAGAATCACGGTAATTCCACAGAGTGAATCACGGTAATTCCACAGTGTGAATCACGGTAATACCACACTGAGAATCACGGTAATTCCACATTGTGAATCTCGGTAATAACACACTGAGAATCATGGTAATTCCACAGTGTGAATCACGGTAATACCACATTGAGAATCATGCTAATTCCACAGTGTGAATCACGGTAATTCCACAGTGCGAATCACAGTAATACCACACTGAGAATCATGGTAATTCCACAGTGTGAATCACGGTAATTCCACAGTCCGAATCACAGTAATACCACACTGAGAATCACGGTAATTCCACAGAGTGAATTGCGGTAATTAGACAGTGAGAACCATGGTAATACCACACTGAGAATCACGGTAATTCCACAGAGTGAATCACGGTAATTACACAGGGAGAATCATGGTAATTCCACAGTGCGAATCATGGCAATTCCTCAGTGCGAATCATGGCAATTCCTCAGTGCGAGTGACGGTAATACCACACTGAGAATCACGGTAAACCCACAGTGCGAATCATGGTAATACCACACTGAGAATCACGATAATTCCACAGTGCGAATCATGGTAATAACAGTGAGAATCACGGTAATTCAAAAGTGTGAATCACGGTAATTCCACAGTGTCAATCACGGTAATTCCACTGTGTGATTCATGGCAATTTACAGTGTGAATCACGGTAATTCCACAGTGCGAATCACGGTAATACCACACTGAGAATCATGGTAATTCCACAGTGTGAATCACGGTAATTCCACAGTGCAAATCAGAGTAATACCACACTGAGAATCACAGTAATACCACAGAGTGAATCACAGTAATTCCACAGTATGAATTACGGTATTTACACAGTGAGAGTCACGGTAATTCCACAGTGTGAATCACGGTAATTCCACAGTTTAAATCATGGTAATTCCACAGTGAAAATCACGGAAATACCACAGTGTGAATCAAGGTAATTACAAAGTGAGAATAACGGTAACAACACACTGAGAATCATGGTAATACCACACTGAGAATAACAGTAATTCCGCAGAGTGAATCACAGTAAGTGCAGAGTGAGAATCGTGGTAATACCACACTGAGTATCACGGTAATTACACAGTGCGAATCACAGTAATACCACACTGAGAATCACGGTAATTCCACAGAGTGAATCACGGTAATTCCACAGTGTGAATCACGGTAATACCACACTGAGAATCATGGTAATTCCACATTGTGAATCACGGTAATAACACACTGAGAATCATGGTAATGCCACAGTGTGAATCACGGTAATACCACACTGAGAATCATGGTAATTCCACAGTGTGAATCACGGTAATTCCACAGTGCGAATCACAGTAATACCACACTGAGAATCACGGTAATTCCACAGAGTGAATTACGGTAATTACACAGTGAGAACCATGGTAATACCACACTGAGAATCACGGTAATTCCACAGAGTGAATCACGGTAATTACACAGGGAGAATCATGGTAATTCCACAGTGTGAATCACGGTAACAACACACTGAGAATCATGGTAATTCCACAGAGTGAATCAGAGTAATTACACGGTGAGAATCATGGTAATACCACACTGAGAATAACGGTAATTCCACAGAGTGAATCAAAGTAATTACACAGTGAGAATCGTGGGAATACCACACTGACAATCAAGGTAATTCTACAGAGTGAATCACAGTCATTACACAGTGTGAATCATTGTAAGAACTCACTGAGTATCACGGTAATTCCACAGTGCGAATCACGGTAATAACACACTGAGAATCACGGTAATTCCACAGTGTCAATCACGGTAATTCCACTGTGTGATTCATGGCAATTTACAGTGTGAATCACGGTAATTCCACAGTGCGAATCACAGTAATACCACACTGAGAATCATGGTAATTCCACAGTGTGAATCACGGTAATTCCACAGTGCAAATCAGAGTAATACCACACTGAGAATCACAGTAATACCACAGAGTGAATCACAGTAATTCCACAGTGTGAATCATGATAATTCCACACTGAGAATCACGGTAATTCCAAAGTGTGAATCACGGTAATACCACACTGGGATTCACGGTAATTCCAAAGGGTGAATCACTGTAATTCCACAGTGCGAATCACAGTAATACCAAACTGAGAATAACGGTAATTCCAAAGAGTGAATCACGGTAATTACACAGTGTGAATCACGGTAATACCACACTGAGAATGACGGTAATTCCACTGTGTGAATCACGGTAATAACACACTGAGAATCATGGTAATTCCACAGTGTGAATCACGGTAATTCCACAGTGCGAATCACAGTAATACCACACTGAGAATCACGGTAATTCCACAGAGTGAATCACAGTAATTCCACAGTGTGAATCATGGTAATTCCACACTGAGAATCACGGTAATTCCACAGAGTGAATTACGTTAATTACACAGTAAGAACGATGGTAATACCACACTGAGAATCACGGTAATTCCGCAGAGTGAATCAGAGTAATTACAAAGGGAGAATCATGGTAATACCACACTGAGAATAACGGTAATTCCACAGAGTGAATCAAAGTAATTACACAGTGAGAATCGTGGTAATACCACACTGAGAATCAAGGTAATTCTACAGAGTGAATCACAGTAATTACACAGTGTGAATCATGGTAAGAACTCACTGAGTATCACGGTAATTCCACAGTGCGAATCACGGTAATAACACACTGAGAATCACGGTAATTCCACAGTGTCAATCACGGTAATTCCACTGTGTGATTCATGGCAATTTTACAGTGTGAATAACGGTATGTACAAACTCAGTATCATGGTAATTCCAACGTGTGAATCACGGTAATAACACACTGAGAATCATGGTAATTCCACAGTGCGAATCATGGCAATTTCACAGTGCGAATCATGGCAATTCCTCAGTGCGAGTGACGGTAATACCACACTGAGAATCACGGTAAACCCACAGTGCGAATCATGGTAATACCACACTGAGAATCACGGTAATTCCACAGTGCGAATCACAGTAATAACAGTGAGAATCACGGTAATTCAAAAGTGTGAATCACGGTAATTCCACAGTGCGAATCACGGTAATTCCACAGTGCGAATCATGGTAATTCCACAGTGTGAATCACGGTAATACCACAGTGTGAATCACGGTAATCGCACACTGTGAATCATGGTATTCCACACTGTGAATCACGGTAATTCCACTGAGCAAATCACGGTAATTCCACACAGTGAATCACGGTAATTCCAAAGTGTGAATCAGGGTAATTCCACAGTGTGAAACACGATAATTCCGCTGAGCGAATGACGGTAATTTCACAGTGTGCATCACGATAATTCCACACTGAGAATCACGGTAATTCCACAGTGTGAATCACGGTATTTACACAGTGTGAATCACGGTAAATACACAGTGCGAATCACGGTAAATACAGAGTGTGAATCATGGTATTTCCACAGTGCGAATCACAGTAATTCCACAGTGTGAATCACGGTAATTACAGAGTGTGAATCACGGTAATTCCACAGTGTGAATCATGGTAATTTCACAGTGAGAATCACGGTAATTCCACAGTGTGAATCAAGGTAATTCCACAGTGTGAATCACCGTAATTCCACAGTATGAATTACGGTATTTACACAGTGAGAGTCACGGTAATTCCACAGTGTGAATCACGGTAATTCCACAGTTTAAATCATGGTAATTCCACAGTGAAAATCACGGAAATACCACAGTGTGAATCAAGGTAATTACACAGTGAGAATAACGGTAATAACACACTGAGAATAACGCTAATTCCACAGTGCGAATCATGGTAATTCCAAACTGAGAATCATGGTAATTCCACACTGAGAATCACGGTAATTCCAAAGTGTGAATCACGGTAAGTACACAGTGTGAATCATGGTAATTCCACACTGAGAATCACGGTAATTCCACAGAGTGAATCACAGTAAATACACAGTGCGAATCATGGTAATACCACATTGAGAATCACGGTAATTCCACAGATTGAATCACAGTAATTACACAGTGAGAATCATGGTAATACCACACTGTGAATCACGGTAATTACATAGTGAGAATCATCGTAATTCCACAGTGTGAATCAAGGTAATTCCACAGTGTGAATCACCGTAATTCCACAGTATGAATTACGGTATTTACACAGTGAGAGTCACGGTAATTCCACAGTGTGAATCACGGTAATTCCACAGTTTAAATCATGGTAATTCCACAGTGAAAATCACGGAAATACCACAGTGTGAATCACAGTAATTCCACAGTGTGAATCACGGTAACAACACACTGAGAATCATGGTAATACCACACTGAGAATAACAGTAATTCCACAGAGTGAATCACAGTAAGTGCAGAGTGAGAATAGTGGTAATACCACACTGAGTATCACGGTAATTACACAGTGCGAATCACAGTAATACCACACTGAGAATCACGGTAATTCCACAGAGTGAATCACGGTAATTCCACAGTGTGAATCACGGTAATACCACACTGAGAATCACGGTAATTCCACATTGTGAATCTCGGTAATAACACACTGAGAATCATGGTAATGCCACAGTGTGAATCACGGTATTACCACACTGAGAATCACGGTAATTCCACAGTGTGAATCACGGTAATTCGACAGTGCGAATCACAGTAATACCACACTGAGAATCATGGTAATTCCACAGTGTGAATCACGGTAATTCCACAGTGTGAATCACGGTAAATACACAGTGCGAATCACGGTAAATACAGAGTGTGAATCATGGTATTTCCACAGTGCGAATCACAGTAATTCCACAGTGTGAATCACGGTAATTACAGAGTGTGAATCACGGTAATTCCACAGTGTGAATCATGGTAATTTCACAGTGAGAATCACGGTAATTCCACAGTGTGAATCAAGGTAATTCCACAGTGTGAATCACCGTAATTCCACAGTATGAATTACGGTATTTACACAGTGAGAGTCACGGTAATTCCACAGTGTGAATCACGGTAATTCCACAGTTTAAATCATGGTAATTCCACAGTGAAAATCACGGAAATACCACAGTGTGAATCAAGGTAATTACACAGTGAGAATAACGGTAATAACACACTGAGAATAACGCTAATTCCACAGTGCGAATCATGGTAATTCCAAAATGAGAATCATGGTAATTCCACACTGAGAATCACGGTAATTCCAAAGTGTGAATCACGGTAAGTACACAGTGTGAATCATGGTAATACCACACTGAGAATCACGGTAATTCCACAGAGTGAATCACGGTAATTACACAGGGAGAATCATGGTAATACCACACTGAGAATAACGGTAATTCCACAGAGTGAATCAAAGTAATTACACAGTGAGAATCATGGTAATACCACACTGAGAATCAAGGTAATTCTACAGAGTGAATCACAGTAATTACACAGTGTGAATCATGGTAAGAACTCACTGAGTATCACGGTAATTCCACAGTGCGAATCACGGTAATAACACACTGAGAATCACGGTAATTCCACAGTGTCAATCACGGTAATTCCACTGTGTGATTCATGGCAATTTTACAGTGTGAATAACGGTATGTACAAACTCAGTATCATGGTAATTCCACAGTGTGAATCACGGTAATAACACACTGAGAATCATGGTAATTCCACAGTGCGAATCATGGCAATTTCACAGTGCGAATCATGGCAATTCCTCAGTGCGAGTGACGGTAATACCACACTGAGAATCACGTAAACCCACAGTGCGAATCATGGTAATACCACACTGAGAATCACGGTAATTCCACAGTGCGAATCACATTAATAACAGTGAGAATCACGGTAATTCAAAAGTGTGAATCACGGTAACTCCACAGTGCGAATCACGGTAATTCCACAGTGCGAATCATGGTAATTCCACAGTGTGAATCACGGTAATACCACAGTGTGAATCACGGTAATCGCACACTGTGAATCATGGTATTCCACACTGTGAATCACGGTAATTCCACTGAGCAAATCACGGTAATTCCACACAGTGAATCACGGTAATTCCAAAGTGTGAATCACGGTAATTCCACAGTGTGAAACACGATAATTCCGCTGAGCGAATTATGGTAATTTCACAGTGTGCATCACGATAATTCCACACTGAGAATCACGGTAATTCCACAGTGTGAATCACGGTATTTACACAGTGTGAATCACAGTAATTCCACAGTGTGAATCACGGTAATTACAGAGTGTGAATCACGGTAATTCCACAGTGTGCATCATGGTAATTTCACAGTGAGAATAACGGTAATTCCACAGTGTGAATCAAGGTAATTCCACAGTGTGAATCACCGTAATTCCACAGTATGAATTACGGTATTTACACAGTGTGAGTCACGGTAATTCCACAGTGTGAATCACGGTAATTCCACAGTTTAAATCATGGTAATTCCACAGTGAAAATCACGGAAATACCACAGTGTGAATCAAGGTAATTACACAGTGAGAATAACGGTAACAACACACTGAGAATCATGGTAATACCACACTGAGAATAACAGTAATTCCGCAGAGTGAATCACAGTAAGTGCAGAGTGAGAATCGTGGTAATAACACACTGAGTATCACGGTAATTACACAGTGCGAATCACAGTAATACCACACTGAGAATCACGGTAATTCCACAGAGTGAATCACGGTAATTCCACAGTGTGAATCACGGTAATACCACACTGAGAATCATGGTAATTCCACATTGTGAATCACGGTAATAACACACTGAGAATCATGGTAATGCCACAGTGTGAATCACGGTAATACCACACTGAGAATCATGGTAATTCCACAGTGTGAATCACGGTAATTCCACAGTGCGAATCACAGTAATACCACACTGAGAATCATGGTAATTCCACAGTGCGAATCAAGGTAATTCCACAGTGCGAATCACAGTAATACCACACTGAGAATCACGGTAATTCCACAGAGTGAATTACGGTAATTACACAGTGAGAACCATGGTAATACCACACTGAGAATCACGGTAATTCCACAGAGTGAATCACGGTAATTACACAGGGAGAATCATGGTAATTCCACAGTGTGAATCACGGTAACAACACACTGAGAATCATGGTAATTCCACAGAGTGAATCAGAGTAATTACACGGTGAGAATCATGGTAATACCACACTGAGAATAACGGTAATTCCACAGAGTGAATCAAAGTAATTACACAGTGAGAATCGTGGGAATACCACACTGACAATCAAGGTAATTCTACAGAGTGAATCACAGTCATTACACAGTGTGAATCATTGTAAGAACTCACTGAGTATCACGGTAATTCCACAGTGCGAATCACGGTAATAACACACTGAGAATCACGGTAATTCCACAGTGTCAATCACGGTAATTCCACTGTGTGATTCATGGCAATTTACAGTGTGAATCACGGTAATTCCACAGTGCGAATCACAGTAATACCACACTGAGAATCATGGTAATTCCACAGTGTGAATCACGGTAATTCCACAGTGCAAATCAGAGTAATACCACACTGAGAATCACAGTAATACCACAGAGTGAATCACAGTAATTCCACAGTGTGAATCATGATAATTCCACACTGAGAATCACGGTAATTCCAAAGTGTGAATCACGGTAATACCACACTGGGATTCACGGTAATTCCAAAGGGTGAATCACTGTAATTCCACAGTGCGAATCACAGTAATACCAAACTGAGAATAACGGTAATTCCAAAGAGTGAATCACGGTAATTACACAGTGTGAATCACGGTAATACCACACTGAGAATGACGGTAATTCCACTGTGTGAATCACGGTAATAACACACTGAGAATCATGGTAATTCCACAGTGTGAATCACGGTAATTCCACAGTGCGAATCACAGTAATACCACACTGAGAATCACGGTAATTCCACAGAGTGAATCACAGTAATTCCACAGTGTGAATCATGGTAATTCCACACTGAGAATCACGGTAATTCCACAGAGTGAATTACGTTAATTACACAGTAAGAACGATGGTAATACCACACTGAGAATCACGGTAATTCCGCAGAGTGAATCAGAGTAATTACAAAGGGAGAATCATGGTAATACCACACTGAGAATAACGGTAATTCCACAGAGTGAATCAAAGTAATTACACAGTGAGAATCGTGGTAATACCACACTGAGAATCAAGGTAATTCTACAGAGTGAATCACAGTAATTACACAGTGTGAATCATGGTAAGAACTCACTGAGTATCACGGTAATTCCACAGTGCGAATCACGGTAATAACACACTGAGAATCACGGTAATTCCACAGTGTCAATCACGGTAATTCCACTGTGTGATTCATGGCAATTTTACAGTGTGAATAACGGTATGTACAAACTCAGTATCATGGTAATTCCAACGTGTGAATCACGGTAATAACACACTGAGAATCATGGTAATTCCACAGTGCGAATCATGGCAATTTCACAGTGCGAATCATGGCAATTCCTCAGTGCGAGTGACGGTAATACCACACTGAGAATCACGGTAAACCCACAGTGCGAATCATGGTAATACCACACTGAGAATCACGGTAATTCCACAGTGCGAATCACAGTAATAACAGTGAGAATCACGGTAATTCAAAAGTGTGAATCACGGTAATTCCACAGTGCGAATCACGGTAATTCCACAGTGCGAATCATGGTAATTCCACAGTGTGAATCACGGTAATACCACAGTGTGAATCACGGTAATCGCACACTGTGAATCATGGTATTCCACACTGTGAATCACGGTAATTCCACTGAGCAAATCACGGTAATTCCACACAGAGAATCACGGTAATTCCAAAGTGTGAATCAGGGTAATTCCACAGTGTGAAACACGATAATTCCGCTGAGCGAATGACGGTAATTTCACAGTGTGCATCACGATAATTCCACACTGAGAATCACGGTAATTCCACAGTGTGAATCACGGTATTTACACAGTGTGAATCACGGTAAATACACAGTGCGAATCACGGTAAATACAGAGTGTGAATCATGGTATTTCCACAGTGCGAATCACAGTAATTCCACAGTGTGAATCACGGTAATTACAGAGTGTGAATCACGGTAATTCCACAGTGTGAATCATGGTAATTTCACAGTGAGAATCACGGTAATTCCACAGTGTGAATCAAGGTAATTCCACAGTGTGAATCACCGTAATTCCACAGTATGAATTACGGTATTTACACAGTGAGAGTCACGGTAATTCCACAGTGTGAATCACGGTAATTCCACAGTTTAAATCATGGTAATTCCACAGTGAAAATCACGGAAATACCACAGTGTGAATCAAGGTAATTACACAGTGAGAATAACGGTAATAACACACTGAGAATAACGCTAATTCCACAGTGCGAATCATGGTAATTCCAAACTGAGAATCATGGTAATTCCACACTGAGAATCACGGTAATTCCAAAGTGTGAATCACGGTAAGTACACAGTGTGAATCATGGTAATTCCACACTGAGAATCACGGTAATTCCACAGAGTGAATCACAGTAAATACACAGTGCGAATCATGGTAATACCACATTGAGAATCACGGTAATTCCACAGATTGAATCACAGTAATTACACAGTGAGAATCATGGTAATACCACACTGTGAATCACGGTAATTACATAGTGAGAATCATCGTAATTCCACAGTGTGAATCAAGGTAATTCCACAGTGTGAATCACCGTAATTCCACAGTATGAATTACGGTATTTACACAGTGAGAGTCACGGTAATTCCACAGTGTGAATCACGGTAATTCCACAGTTTAAATCATGGTAATTCCACAGTGAAAATCACGGAAATACCACAGTGTGAATCACAGTAATTCCACAGTGTGAATCACGGTAACAACACACTGAGAATCATGGTAATACCACACTGAGAATAACAGTAATTCCACAGAGTGAATCACAGTAAGTGCAGAGTGAGAATAGTGGTAATACCACACTGAGTATCACGGTAATTACACAGTGCGAATCACAGTAATACCACACTGAGAATCACGGTAATTCCACAGAGTGAATCACGGTAATTCCACAGTGTGAATCACGGTAATACCACACTGAGAATCACGGTAATTCCACATTGTGAATCTCGGTAATAACACACTGAGAATCATGGTAATGCCACAGTGTGAATCACGGTATTACCACACTGAGAATCACGGTAATTCCACAGTGTGAATCACGGTAATTCGACAGTGCGAATCACAGTAATACCACACTGAGAATCATGGTAATTCCACAGTGTGAATCACGGTAATTCCACAGTGTGAATCACGGTAAATACACAGTGCGAATCACGGTAAATACAGAGTGTGAATCATGGTATTTCCACAGTGCGAATCACAGTAATTCCACAGTGTGAATCACGGTAATTACAGAGTGTGAATCACGGTAATTCCACAGTGTGAATCATGGTAATTTCACAGTGAGAATCACGGTAATTCCACAGTGTGAATCAAGGTAATTCCACAGTGTGAATCACCGTAATTCCACAGTATGAATTACGGTATTTACACAGTGAGAGTCACGGTAATTCCACAGTGTGAATCACGGTAATTCCACAGTTTAAATCATGGTAATTCCACAGTGAAAATCACGGAAATACCACAGTGTGAATCAAGGTAATTACACAGTGAGAATAACGGTAATAACACACTGAGAATAACGCTAATTCCACAGTGCGAATCATGGTAATTCCAAAATGAGAATCATGGTAATTCCACACTGAGAATCACGGTAATTCCAAAGTGTGAATCACGGTAAGTACACAGTGTGAATCATGGTAATACCACACTGAGAATCACGGTAATTCCACAGAGTGAATCACGGTAATTACACAGGGAGAATCATGGTAATACCACACTGAGAATAACGGTAATTCCACAGAGTGAATCAAAGTAATTACACAGTGAGAATCATGGTAATACCACACTGAGAATCAAGGTAATTCTACAGAGTGAATCACAGTAATTACACAGTGTGAATCATGGTAAGAACTCACTGAGTATCACGGTAATTCCACAGTGCGAATCACGGTAATAACACACTGAGAATCACGGTAATTCCACAGTGTCAATCACGGTAATTCACTGTGTGATTCATGGCAATTTTACAGTGTGAATAACGGTATGTACAAACTCAGTATCATGGTAATTCCACAGTGTGAATCACGGTAATAACACACTGAGAATCATGGTAATTCCACAGTGCGAATCATGGCAATTTCACAGTGCGAATCATGGCAATTCCTCAGTGCGAGTGACGGTAATACCACACTGAGAATCACGTAAACCCACAGTGCGAATCATGGTAATACCACACTGAGAATCACGGTAATTCCACAGTGCGAATCACATTAATAACAGTGAGAATCACGGTAATTCAAAAGTGTGAATCACGGTAACTCCACAGTGCGAATCACGGTAATTCCACAGTGCGAATCATGGTAATTCCACAGTGTGAATCACGGTAATACCACAGTGTGAATCACGGTAATCGCACACTGTGAATCATGGTATTCCACACTGTGAATCACGGTAATTCCACTGAGCAAATCACGGTAATTCCACACAGTGAATCACGGTAATTCCAAAGTGTGAATCACGGTAATTCCACAGTGTGAAACACGATAATTCCGCTGAGCGAATTATGGTAATTTCACAGTGTGCATCACGATAATTCCACACTGAGAATCACGGTAATTCCACAGTGTGAATCACGGTATTTACACAGTGTGAATCACAGTAATTCCACAGTGTGAATCACGGTAATTACAGAGTGTGAATCACGGTAATTCCACAGTGTGCATCATGGTAATTTCACAGTGAGAATAACGGTAATTCCACAGTGTGAATCAAGGTAATTCCACAGTGTGAATCACCGTAATTCCACAGTATGAATTACGGTATTTACACAGTGTGAGTCACGGTAATTCCACAGTGTGAATCACGGTAATTCCACAGTTTAAATCATGGTAATTCCACAGTGAAAATCACGGAAATACCACAGTGTGAATCAAGGTAATTACACAGTGAGAATAACGGTAACAACACACTGAGAATCATGGTAATACCACACTGAGAATAACAGTAATTCCGCAGAGTGAATCACAGTAAGTGCAGAGTGAGAATCGTGGTAATAACACACTGAGTATCACGGTAATTACACAGTGCGAATCACAGTAATACCACACTGAGAATCACGGTAATTCCACAGAGTGAATCACGGTAATTCCACAGTGTGAATCACGGTAATACCACACTGAGAATCATGGTAATTCCACATTGTGAATCACGGTAATAACACACTGAGAATCATGGTAATGCCACAGTGTGAATCACGGTAATACCACACTGAGAATCATGGTAATTCCACAGTGTGAATCACGGTAATTCCACAGTGCGAATCACAGTAATACCACACTGAGAATCATGGTAATTCCACAGTGTGAATCAAGGTAATTCCACAGTGCGAATCACAGTAATACCACACTGAGAATCACGGTAATTCCACAGAGTGAATTACGGTAATTACACAGTGAGAACCATGGTAATACCACACTGAGAATCACGGTAATTCCACAGAGTGAATCACGGTAATTACACAGGGAGAATCATGGTAATTCCACAGTGTGAATCACGGTAACAACACACTGAGAATCATGGTAAT
>JANJGN010005456.1:0-21052 GCA_026770705.1 Isurus oxyrinchus | reverse complement strand
CGCGCGCACACACACACACATATACATGCACACACTCACCCACCTCTCTGTAACCCCTTCCACGCGATACCCTCGCCACTCAACCATTTTGCACAGTTACACATCGCCAGAGGCCATTGGGCCATCCAATATTCACAGAATCAGGCAAAGGCCATTCAGCCCTTCGAGCCTGCTCCATGATTCGAAAGACAAACCGATCAGCCAGGGTCTTCGTGAACTGTGGCAGCAGGCCAGAGGGGCCGAATGGCCTACTTCTGCTCCTATTTCGTTCGTTCACAGACCCTGTATCTTGACACCATCTTACCCAGCTTGGTTCCTTTAACCTTTAATCCCCCTTCCCCAACAAAAACCAACCAAACCTCAGCTTTGACAATTGAAGTTGGCCCTTGCCGGCCTCCACAGCTTCTGCTTTGCCTTTGTCCATAGCTTCCTTGTTGGGGTGGGTGGGGGGTGAAGGGAGAGAGTTCCACGCTCCGCTCTCCCCACTCTGTGAAGAAGTGCCTCCTGACATCACCCCCTGAATGGCCTGGCTCGAGTTTTAAGACCCTGCCCCCCCCCCCCCACCCACTTGCTCTGGACTCTCCCCACACCAGAGGAAATAGTTTCTCTCTGTCCACCTTATCAAATCCTTTAATAATCTCACCCCCCCCTCAGTTAGATCACCCCTTTAATCCTCGATTCTCGAGGGAGTGCAGGCTCCGGCCTGTGCAAACGCGTTCTCGTCATTTAACCCTTTCTGCCCCGGGATCATCCTGTTCAATATTGCGTTGCACCCCTCTCTAAGGCTGATCTCTCCTTCCTGAGCTGTAGGGGCCCAGGACTGAGCCTGGGAGTGGGGGGGGGGGGGGATGGTGCGGGGGGTGGGAGAAAGGATCTGTGGCACTGAAGCGTTGTTCTCATCAGTAAGGCAGCCCTTGGCTACACTGCATTTGGCCAGGGTTAATGTACTGGGGAAAGCTAATGCAAGCATATCTGGCTCTGATCAATGGCAGCAAATGAGCCAATCCTGAGGTAAATGCTGCTGAAATCCCACGTGAGTGAACTGCAATTACCACGACCCCAAGGGACTTGCAGGCAACTCGCAAAATCCCGGAGATGGGGGGGGTGGGTGGTGGGGGGCTTGATTCTGTTTACAGCAGCTCCAGAATTGTGACTCAGCTGCGGGACTGTCAGCGGGATCGAAGGGAAAGACTGCCTCTCCCAGCTGATCAGCCCAAACACTCCCAGAACAGGTACCGCATGGGGTTAGATACAGAGTAAATCTCCCTCTACACTGTCCCCATCCAACACTCCCAGGACAGGTACAGCACGGGGTTAGATACAGAGTAAAGCTCCCTCTACACTGTCCCCATCAAACACTCCCAGGACAGGTACAGCACGGGGGTTAGATACAGAGTAAAGCTCCCTCTACACTGTCCCCATCAAACACTCCCAGGACAGGTACAGCACGGGGTTAGATACAGAGTAAAGCTCCCACAACACTGTCCCCATCAAACACTCCCAGGACAGTGCAGCACGGGGTTAGATACAGAGTAAAGCTCCCTCTACACTGTCCCCATCAAACACTCCCAGGACAGGTACAGCATGGGGTTAGATACAGAGTAAAGCTCCCTCTACACTGTCCCCATCAAACACTCCCAGGACAGGTACAGCATGGGGTTAGATACAGAGTAAAGCTCCCTCTACACTGTCCCCATCAAACACTCCCAGGACAGGTACAGGTTAGATGTAAAATGAACAGTGGTACAGGATGGTGCTGTTGGGTTTGTGATACCCATGTCTGAGTGTACATCAGAACCAGAACAATTAAGATAGTTTCACCCATCAGCCTAGGTTGAGCTGAGACGTTTGACCTGGGAAGTTCAGCATAGGACTCGGGCCTGTGGTGAAGTGGGTGAAACCACCGACAGGGAGCTTGCCTCAGCAACCAGAGAGAGGAGAGGAACAGTTTGAGGGAATCTGCTCCCCAAACTAGGAACGCCGCTCAAAATCTCAATCCCAGATGTGCTGCCCATTCTTGCACAAGGACTCAGTTCGATCATTAATGGGGTGACTGACATTCATCCATATCGAATTATCAATGCTTTCAGCACACAAAGGAGGCCATTCGGCCCCAACATCCTTGTGCTGGCTCTTTGAAAGATCTATCCACTCTCCTTCCTGCTCTTACCCCCAGAGCTCTGCAAATTTTTTCCCCTTCAAATTTCTCCAATTCCCCTCTTTTGAAAGTTCCTATTGAACCTGCTTCCACCGCTCTTTCAGGCAGCGCCTTCCAGATCACAACAACTCACTGTGTCAAAATAAAATTCTCCACATCTCCCCCTCTGGTCTTTTCCTGATTCTCTTCAATCTGTGTCCCTTTGGTTACTGACCCTCCTGCCACTGGAAACAGTTTCTCCTTATTTACCCTATCCAAATGATTTTGAATGCCTCGATCCAATCTCTCCCTTAACCTTCCCTGCTCCCAGGAGAACAATCCCAGCGTCTCTACTCTCTCCACATGAACTGAAGCCCCTCATCCCTAGGACCGTTCTGGTAAATCTCCCCCAAGGCCTCAGCATCCCTCCTAAAGTCCGGGACCCCAGAAGTGGACACTATCCTCCACCTGAGGCCTCGTCAGAGGCTTAGAAATGCTTAGCAGCAACTAACACCAGAGGAGGGACTCATGATCCACTGGGGTGAATTGTTCAGGACTGAAATGTAACTCCCTCAACTCTTTAGGGTCTCCACTGCAAACTGGAGCACAAGGAGGCCATTCAGCCCTTCAAGCTTGTTCAATCCTGGCCTTCGCTTTAAAGGGAGTGTTTTACACATACTTGGCTCATTCACCACGTTCCACGTGATCTTGGGTTTCGGGTGCCCGGAGGCAGTGCAGGGTCAGCGTGACCTCGTCCCCTTCCTTCTCCACAGTCACCTCGGAGGGGTTGTTGTGCAGAGATGGTTTCCCTGGGCAAGGAAAGAGAAGGAAACACAATTGGTGGAATCAGCTAGCGGTGGCTCCGGAACTCAGTCATTTGTCTGCCTCATCCCACCATGCAGCGCAAACCCTCCATCCTTGCCTTTTGTCCCTCGAGATCGGACTATTCCAACACCCGCCAGGCTGGTCTTGCATCGCCCCGCCCTCTGTAAACTCGAGGCCATCCGAAAACTCTGCACCCCGAACTCGTGCCAAGTCCCGTTCACCCCACCCCCCCACCACAACCACCCCCCCCCCCCCCCCACCCCCCCCCCCCTAACCCCCCACACCAACCCCCCCACCCCCCCCACACCACCCCCCCCCCCCACCCCCCCCCTACCCCCACCCCACACACACCAACCCCCCCACCCCCCCCTACCCCCCACCCCCCCCACACCAACCCCCCACACCACCCCCCCCCACCCCCCCCACCTCCACCCACACACACCAACCCCCCCACCCCCCCCACACCACCCCCCCCCCACCCCCCCCCCTACCCCCACCCACACACACCAACCCCCCCACCCCCCTACCCCCACCCCCCCCACACCAACCCCCCCACACCACCCCCCCCCCCCACCCCCCCACCCCCATCCACACACACACCAACCCCCCCCACCCCCCCCACACCACCCCCCCCCCACCCCCCACCCAACCGGCCATTGTTCACTGCCCTACATAGCTCCCAGTCTGGCAACGCCTCCATTTTATAATCCTCAGCCTCGTGTGTTCCAAAGACTCAAAGAATCAGGGGACAGCACCAAAGGAGGCCAATCAGCCCATCCAGGCTGTGCTGGCTCATCAATCCCCATTCTTTCCCCATATCACTGATACGTTTTCCCCTTCAGGTACCCATCCAATTCCCCTCAGAAGGCTCTGGCTGAATCTGTGTCCTCCACCCGCTCAGGCTGCGCATTCCTAACCCGAGCCAGTTCGCCGTGTTCAAAACGTTCTGCCTCGTGCCCCCTCTGGTCCTCTGGCCAATCCCCGGGAACCTGCGCCCTCTGAATGTCGGCCCTTCAGCCGCTGGAAACTGCTCCTCCCAAATGACCCCATCCAAACCCTTCATGACTTTAAACACCGCCATCAGATCTACTCTCTGCTTGATGGAAAACAACCCCAGCCTCTCCTTTTCCACCGAGGAACTGTAATAATCTCATCCCTTCAAACCCTTCCAGTAGATCTTTTCTGTACTTTCTCCAAAGCCCTTCATCTCTTCCTAAGGTCCGGTGTCCCGAATGGGACACAATACCTCCGATGGACCTAAGTTGTTAAAATCTCTCCACGGCCTCTTCATCCACTCCTGATCTCTGTAACCTCCTCCTGTGCCTACAACCCTCCCTATCTCTGTACCCTCCTCCAGCCCCTACAACCCTCCCTATCACTGTAACCACCTACAGCCCCAACAACCCTCCCTGTCTCTGTAACCTCCTCCAGCCCCTACAACCCTCCCTATCTCTGTACCCTCCTCCAGCCCCTACAACCCTCCCTATCACTGTAACCTCCTCCAGCCCCTACAACCCTCCCTATCTCTGTACCCTCCTCCAGCCCCTACAACACTCCCTATCACTGTAACCTCTTCCAGCCCCTACAACCCTCCCTATCTCTGTACCCTCCTCCAGCCCCTACAACCCTCCCTATCACTGTAACCTCTTCCAGCCCCTACAACCCTCCCTATCTCTGTAACCTCCTCCAGCCCCTACAACCCTCCCTATCTCAGTAACCTCCTCCAGCCCCCTACAACCCTCCCTATCACTGTAACCTCCTCCAGCCCCTACAACCCTCCCTATCTCTGTAACCTCCACCAGCCCCTACAACCCTCCCTATCTCTGTAACCTCCTCCAGCCCCTACAACCCTCCCTATCACTGTAACCTCCTCCAGCCCCTACAACACTCCCTATCTCTGTAACCTCCTCCAGCCCCTACAACCCTCCCTATCTCAGTAACCTCCTCCAGCCCCTACAACGCTCCCTATCTCTGTAACCTCCTCCAGCCCCTACAACACTCCCTATCTCTTTAACCTCCTCCAGCCCCAACAACCCTCACTATCTCTGTAACCTCCTCCAGCCCCTACAACCCTCCCTTATCTCTGTAACCTCCTCCAGCCCCTACAACCCTCCCTATCTCTGTAACCTCCTCCAGCCCGTACAACCCTCCCTATCTCTGTAACCTCCTCCAGCCCCTACAACCCTCCCTCTCTCTGTAACCTCCTCCAGCCCATACAACCCTCCCTATCTCTGTAACCTCCTCCAACCCCTACAACCCTCCCTATCTCTGTAACCTCCTCCAGCCCCTACAACCCTCCCTATCTCTGTAACCTCCTCCAACCCCTACAACCCTCCCTATCTCTGTAACCTCCTCCAGCCCCTACAACCCTCCCTATCTCTGTAACCTCCTCTAGACCCTACAACCCTCCGAGATCTCTGCGCTCCTCCAATTCCGGCCTCTTTACCATCCCCCGATTCCCATCGCTCCACCATCGGCGGCCGTGCCTTCAGTTCCCTGGGGGGGGGACCCTGAGCTCTGGAATTCCCTCTCTAAAGCTCTCCAAACCCTCTCTCTCTCCCCCCTGCGTGGAGACGTTCCTTTGAACTGGCCTCTTTGAACCAAGCGTTTGGTCACCTTTCCCTCTAATCCCCCTTGTGTGGCTTGGGGTCAGATTGCGGTTGTTAACCGCTCCTGTGAAGCACATTGGGATGTTTTATTATATTACAGGTGCTATATAAATGCACATTGTTAACTGTGTTGAAACAGTTTGCTAGTGTTAGCCATCGTACTGATATTTTTTGAGGCTTTTCCTCCATTTCAGGTGTGCGCACGTGTGGGGCTTCGAGTTCTGTCTTACCTTCGACAACCACCTCCAGCTTTTGGGTTTTCATGAGGCCACGGATGGAGGGAACACTGGCCTCACACACGTATGTCCCACTGGATTTGTAGCTCACCTTCTCCAACTTGAGGGTCCCGGAATGGGAGAGTTGCTCCTTGCCCTGTGAGAAAAGCAAATGCCGTACCTCAGTCAGGGCAGACGCTGGGCAGGCAAGAGGCTTCACAGCTCTTACCGGGGTGGGGGATAGGAGTGTGGGGATGTTACTGGACCAGCTAACCCAGAGGCCTGGAGAGGTGGGCTCGATTCTCACCGTGGCAACCGGGGGAATTTAAACTCATTGATCAAATAAAGTCAGGAGAAGTGAGGCTGGGAAGCCTGCTGTGAGTAACTCACCTCCTGACGCCCCAAAGCCTGTCCACCATCCACAAGGCACAAGTCAGGAGTGTGATGGAATACTCCCCACTTGCCTGGATGAGTGCAGCTCCCACAACACTCAAGAAGCTCGACACCTTCCAGGACAAAGCAGCCCCGCTTGATTGGCACCACATCCACAAACATTCACTCCCTCCACCACCTACACACAGTAGCAGCAGTGTGTGTACCATCTACAAGATGCACTGCAGGAATTCACCAAGGCTCCTTAGACAGCACCTTCCAAACCCATGACCGCTACCATCTAGAAGGACAAGGGCAGCAGACACATGGGAACACGACCACCTGGAAGTTCCCCTCCAAGTCACTCACCATCCTGGCTTGGAAATATATCGGCCGTTCCTTCACTGTCGCTGGGTCAAAATCCTGGAACTCCCTCCCTAATAGCACTGTGGGTGTACCTACACCACATGGACTGCAGCGGCTCAAGAAGGCAGCTCACCACCACCTTCTCAAGGGGCAATTAGGGATGGGCAATAAAACGCTGGTCCCAGCCAGCGACGCCCACATCTCGTGAATGATTTTAAAATAACAAGCTCACCTCAGTAATGGTGAGCGTGAACATGACTGGATTGTGGTTAAAAACCCCATCTGATTCACTGATGTCCCTCAAGGGAAGGAAGTCTGCCCTCCTTACCCGGTCTGGCCTACATGTGACTCCAGACCCACTCTTAACGGCCCTCTGATTCGGCCGAGCAAGCCACTCCGTTGTGTCAAACCCAGATCCGGGAACCTGCAATCACTCAGGCAGCAGCATTTCAAGAAGGCCAGGGGCAGCTAGGGATGGTGAAGCCTGGAGATTGTGACAGAGGAGGGTCATGATGGAGGAGAGAGCTCATGGTCTGAAGCTGTTGAACTCAATATTCAGACCGGAAGGCTGTAAGGTGCCTAGTCGGAAGATGAGGTGTTGTTCCTCCAGTTTGCGTTGGGCTTCACTGGAACAATGCAGCAAGCCAAGGACAGACATGTGGGCAAGAGAGCAGGGTGCCGTGTTAAAATGGCAAGCGACAGGGAGGTCTGGGTCATTCTTGCGGACAGACCGCAGGTGTTCTGCAAAGCGGTCGCCCAGTTTACGTTTGGTCTCTCCAATGTAGAGGAGACCACATTGGGAGCAACGAATGCAGTAGACTAAGTTGGGGGAAATGCAAGTGAAATGCTGCTTCACTTGAAAGGAGTGTTTGGGCCCTTGGACGGTGAGGAGGGAGGAGGAGGTAAAGGGGCAGGTGTTGCACCTTCTGCAGTTGCGTGGGAAGGAGACGAGGAGTTGGGGGTGATGGAAGAGTGGACCAGGATGACTCGGTAGGCAGCTCAGGTGTTTCTCACGTTGTCGGCGCAGACTTGATGGGCCGAAGGGCCTCTTTTGCACTGTGAGACTCTGTGTCCCTGAGAGAATGGTCCCAACGGAATGCTGAGTGGGGGGGGGGGGGGGGGGGGGGGGGGGGGGGGGGGGGGGGGGGGGGGGGGGGGGGCTGAGTGGAAGATGTGTTTAGTGGTGACCCCCTTTTTTAACCCATTTTTAAACATTTAATTCTTTCATTTTTTTGTTCATTTTTTTGAACCCTTTTCCCCCACCAATCCCCCGCTTCCCCAAGAGGGCCAGCTGCCACTAGTTTCTCTGTTGCTCTTGCTCAGATCGCTTGCCCTTGTTCTGCAAGTAACACATTCTGCTATCTTTCCTTTATGCCGCTATCAGTACTTTCTTTAGTCTTTAACATCACAGTCAACCCTCCCTTTGCCTGGTGCCCGTGTCAATCTCTCCTGAGCTCCCACCTGTCCCTGATCTCCTATCCTGCTCCACCACCCACACCCCCCACTTCCTCTTTAACAGTATAAAAATCCATCCCATTCTCTCTTCCCTTGAGCTCTGAAAAAGAGTCACGTGTGTTTGAAACGTGAACTCTGTTCCTCTCTCCACGGACGCATCCAGACCCACTGAGTCTTACCGGCTTTCATTTAAAGCCCGTGGGTTAATGGCTTAACGGATATGTTATTGAGACCACGATGGTATCGGTGATGGAACTGTGACATCAGCGGTCAGGTATCCGAGAGGCCCCCAAAGAGTGCGAGGCACAGATGACTCCACGTCCCGAATACCGTGGGGGGTGGACTTTTACACCGGTGGGATTTTCCGGTCCTGCCAAAGCCAACGGAAAATGAATGGCTTGCTGCATTTTACCGCCCCATATACTTACCCCGAGGTCTTGGTAAATAGTTCTTAATCAGTTAACTAACCAAAGGTTACGGGGAGAGGGTGGGAGAATGGGGCTTAGAAAATTATCAGCCATGATTGAACGGAGGAGCAGACTCGATGGGCCGAATGGCCTAATTTCCGCTCCTATGTCTCATGGTCCTAACTGTTTGCAGTGAGACTACACCAGCTCACTCAAGCCTGTCAGAAGGGGAGCAAGCCCTCATCCAGGTTGGGTAACACTGGAAAGCATGGCATGGGAGAAACCTCACTAATGCCCAGCCACTACAGTGAACAGGCAATGATGCCCCGCATCCACGGTGGGATGTTTTTATTAAAAAACACAATCTTGTCTCTTAAATCGAGTCGGACAGGTCAACGATCGGCCACGGTTTCTCGCAAAAGTAAAGCAGTGATTTTCGCAGCGATTTACAGACCTTTCTCCACATGATCTTTGGGGTCACAGACCCTTGTGTGATGCACGAAACCTGCACATCTTCCCCCCGATGCACAGTGATTGGCCCCTTGCGGTTCAGCACCAGAGGATCCAGATCTGCTCGGACAGGAGGAAAGAGCGAGGTTAACGTGGTCAGGCGCACCTGACAGACAACCTACGGCTTCCTCCACATCTGCCCGGCCCACCTCTCTCAGTACGGGAAGGCACACTGGCCTGACCACACACCCTTACGCTAGACGCCCGTCATCTCATGGTTTTCTGTATCTAAGGGTGTGGACATCAGGGCCTGCAGCCTTCAGGTCTCTCCAGGCCCCCCAAACTGGCATCAAGTGTCACCGTGCAACCTTCCCAATGGTGCTCAGGGTCACCGGCTCTGATTGGATGCGCTCCCAGAGGTGCCATTACATGACCCCCGTCTGCCCCACCCAACTCTCCTGTCATTGGTCACCGTCTTAGCAACTCCAGGCCATCGCTGCATCCAATTGGAAAGCGAGCAAACTCTCCGTCACCCAATCAGGTGATGCTTGGCTCTTGCCCTCACAATTTTCACTCATATCCAACGCCCCCCACCCCACCTTGCAAACCCACCAACACCCCCCCCACCCCACCCCACTCCGCCCACATGATTTTATTTATCTCTTGGGTTTTTGTTTGCTGAAAGACTCCCGTTGAGTGTGGCTCGACTTGTTGCTAGGCCCAGGCAGAAAGCAGGGCCTACACCGAGGATCCCTCCATCCCCAACGTAAGGTCTGATCTTGGGATTTCAGAGATATGCTGAACCCAGGCCTTATTGCCACTTACCCTCTTGTCCTACATCAGCAGTCAACCACTCCACACGTGGAGAGGAACTCACCCAGCTGTCTCCCCAGCCAGTTCTTCCCTCCTTGCATTTTTATCACACCTTTGACATGGTTAAATTGACCCAAGATGCTCCACAGGGACGAACTCGCAAACAAAATTTGACCCTGGGCCACATGAGGCGACATTAGGTGGCCAAAATCTTGGTCTAAGAGGTCGGTTTTAAGGAGCGTCTTAAAGGAGGAGAGTGAGAGAGAGAGAGAGGGAGAGAGGTGGAGAGGTTTAGCGAGGGAATTCCAGAGCTTAGGCCCCCCCAGGCAGCTGAAGGCACGGCCGCCAATGGTGGAGCGATGGGAATCGGGGGATGGTCAAGAGGCCGGAATTGGAGGAGCGCAGAGATCTCGGAGGGTTGTAGGGGCTGGAGGAGGTTACAGAGATAGGGAGGGTTGTAGGGGTTGGAGGAGATTACAGGGATAGGGAGGGTTGTAGGGGCTGGAAGAGGTTACAGAGATAAGGAGGGTTGTAGGGGCTGGAGGAGGTTACAGAGATAGGGAGGGTTGTAGGGGCTGGAGGAGGTTACAGAGACAAGGAGGGTTGTAGGGGCTGGAGGAGGTTACAGAGATAGGGAGGGTTGTAGGGGCTGAAGGAGGTTACAGAGATAGGGAGGGTTGTAGGGGCTGGAGGAGATTACAGGGATAGGGAGGGTTGTAGGGGCTGGAAGAGGTTACAGAGATAAGGAGGGTTGTAGGGGCTGGAGGAGGTTACAGAGATAGGGAGGGTTGTAGGGGCTGAAGGAGGTTACAGAGATAGGGAGGGTTGTAGGGGCTGGAGGAGGTTACAGAGATAGGGAGGGTTGTAGGGGTTGGAGGAGGTTACAGAGATAGGGAGGCAATTGGGGTGGGGACAGATTTGAACTAGGATGTGTTGGTTCACTGGGGTTTTATGTAAATCCCATCATTAGGGCATATATATAGGCAGAGAACAACATCAGCCAGTGTGAGGCAAATTTCCACCTAATTCGGTCTGGACAGACCGAGAGAGGTGAAGATTGTCTTGTAGGTTTGCAAGGGAACAGAATGTATCTTACAATTCACGTCAATTCTGAGCTGCTTTTTCAATTCCACCTCAGGGGGAGCATCAAAGTCCAGAGCCTCACACTGGTATCTTCCACTTTGCTGCTTGGTTATGTTCTTTAAGCGCAGGATGCCATCCTTGTTTGTGCGAAGGTCTACTTCCTCACCATCCTGAGGGGAAGATTAACCTCATCAGCAGCCAAGAAAAGAATTCCCAACAGAATCACACAGTGATCAAATCCCTCAAATAAACCACAGCACCTTCACCGTAACACTGCCAAACCTCTCACCGTAACACTGTCAAACCCTCACTGTCACACTTGCCAAACCCTCACCGTAACACTGCCAAACCCTCACCGTAACACTGTCAAACCCTCACTGTCACACTTGCCAAACCCTCACCGTAACACTGTCAAACCCTCACCGTAACACCGCCAAACCCTCACTGTAACTCCGTCAAACCCTCACCGTAACACCGTCAAACCCTCACCGTAACACCGTCAACCCCTCACCGTAACACCGTCAAACCCTCACCGTAACACCATCAAATCCTCACTGTAACATCGCTAAACCCTCACCGTAACACCGCCAAACCCCTCACCGTAACACCGTCAAACCCTCACCGTAACACCGTCAACCCCTCACCGTAACACCGTCAAACCCTCAACGTTAACACTGCCAAACTCTCACCGTAACACCATCAAACCCTCACCGTAACACCGTCAACCCCTCACTGTAACACCGTCAAACCCTCAACGTAACACTGCCAAACCCTCACCGTAACACCGTCAAACCCTCACTGTAACACCGTCAAACCCTCACCGTAACACTGCCAAACCCTCACTGTAACACTGCCAAACCCTCACCGTAACACCGTCAAACCCTCACTAACACCGCCAAACCCTCACTGTAACACTGCCAAAACCCTCACCGTAACACCGTCAAACCCTCGCTGTAACACTGCCAAACATCTCACTGTAGCACTGTCAAACCCTCACCGTAACACTTGCCAAATCCTCACCGTAACACTGCCAAACCCTCACCATAACACTGCCAAACCCTCACCGTAACACTGCCAAACCCTCACCGTAACACTGCCAAACCCTCACTGTAACACCGTCAAACCCTCACCGTAACACCGCCAAACCCTCACCATAACACTGCCAAACCCTCACCGTAACACTGCCAAACCCTCACCGTAACACTGCCAAACCCTCACCGTAACACTGTCAAACCCTCACCGTAACACTGTCAAACCCTCACCGTAACACTGTCAAACCCTCACCGTAACACTGTCAAACCTCACCGTAACACTGTCAAACCCTCACTGTAACACCGCCAAACCCCTCACTGTAACACCGTCAAACCCTCACCGTAACACCGCCAAACCCTCAACGTAACACCGCCAAACCCTCACCGTAACACTGCCAAACCTCTCACCGTAGCACTGTCAAACCCTCACCGTAACACTTGCCAAACCCTCACCGTAACACTGCCAAACCCTCACCGTATCACTGTCAAACCCTCACCGTAACACCGTCAAACCCTCACCGTAACACCGCCAAACCCTCACCGTAACACCGCCAAACCCTCACCGTAACACTGCCAAACCCTCACTGTAACACTGCCAAACCCTCACCGTAACACTGTCAAACCCTCACCGTAACACTGTCAAACCCTCACCGTAACACTGTCAAACCTCACCGTAACACTGTCAAACCCTCACTGTAACACCGCCAAACCCCTCACTGTAACACCGTCAAACCCTCACCGTAACACCGCCAAACCCTCAACGTAACATCGCCAAACCCTCACCGTAACACTGCCAAACCCTCAACGTAACACTGCCAAACCCTCACTGTAACACTGTCAAACCCTCACCATAACACTGTCAAACCCTCACCGTAACACTGTCAAACCCTCACCGTAACACCATCAAACCCTCACCGTAACACCGTCTACCCCTCACCCGTAACACCGTCAAACCCTCACCGTAAAACCATCAAACCCTCACTGTAACATCGCTAAACCCTCACCGTAACACCGCCAAACCCCTCACCGTAACACCGTCAAACCCTCACCGTAACACCGTCAACCCCTCACCGTAACACCGTCAAACCCTCAATGTTAACACTGCCAAACTCTCACCGTAACACCATCAAACCCTCACCGTAACACTGCCAAACCCTCACTGTAACACCGTCAAACCCTCACCGTAACACCGCCAAACCCTCACCGTAACACTGCCAAACCCTCACCGTAACACTGCCAAACCCTCACCGTAACACTGCCAAACCCTCACCGTAACACTGTCAAACCCTCACCGTAACACTGTCAAACCCTCACCGTAACACTGTCAAACCCTCACCGTAACACTGTCAAACCCTCACTGTAACACCGCCAAACCCCTCACTGTAACACCGTCAAACCCTCACCGTAACACCGCCAAACCCTCAACGTAACACCGCCAAACCCTCACCGTAACACTGCCAAACCTCTCACCGTAGCACTGTCAAACCCTCACCGTAACACTTGCCAAACCCTCACCGTAACACTGCCAAACCCTCACCGTATCACTGTCAAACCCTCACCGTAACACCGTCAAACCCTCACCGTAACACTGCCAAACCCTCACCGTAACACTGCCAAACCCTCACCGTAACACTGCCAAACCCTCACCGTAACACTGCCAAACCCTCACTGTAACACTGCCAAACCCTCACCGTAACACTGTCAAACCCTCACCGTATTACTGTCAAACCCTCACCGTAACACTGTCAAACCTCACCGTAACACTGTCAAACCCTCACTGTAACACCGCCAAACCCCTCACTGTAACACCGTCAAACCCTCACCGTAACACCGCCAAACCCTCAACGTAACATCGCCAAACCCTCACCGTAACACTGCCAAACCCTCAACGTAACACTGCCAAACCCTCACTGTAACACTGTCAAACCCTCACCATAACACTGTCAAACCCTCACCGTAACACTGTCAAACCCTCACCGTAACACTGTCAAACCCTCACCGTAACACCATCAAACCCTCACCGTAACACCGTCAACCCCTCACCCGTAACACCGTCAAACCCTCACCGTAAAACCATCAAACCCTCACTGTAACATCGCTAAACCCTCACCGTAACACCGCCAAACCCCTCACCGTAACACCGTCAAACCCTCACCGTAACACCGTCAACCCCTCACCGTAACACCGTCAAACCCTCAATGTTAACACTGCCAAACTCTCACCGTAACACCATCAAACCCTCACCGTAACACTGTCAACCCCTCACTGTAACACTGTCAAACCCCTCAACGTAACACTGCCAAACCCTCACCGTAACACCGTCAAACCCTCACCGTAACACCGTCAAACCCTCACTGTAATACCGCCAAACCCTCACCGTAACACTGCCAAACCCTCACCGTAACACTGCCAAACCCTCACTGTAACACTGCCAAACCCTCACTGTAACACCGCCAAACCCCTCACTGTAACACCATCAAACCCTCACCGTAACACCGCCAAACCCTCAACGTAACACCGCCAAACCCTCACCGTAACACTGCCAAACCCCTCACCGTAACACCGCCAAACCCTCAACGTAACACTGCCAAACCCTCACTGTAACACTGTCAAACCCTCACCGTAACACTGTCAAACCCTCACTGTAACACTGTCAAACCCTCACCGTAACACCGCCAAACCCTCAACGTAACACCGCCAAACCCCTCACCGTAACACCGCCATACCCTCACCGTAACACCGCCAAACCCTCACCGTAACACCGCCAAACCCTCACCGTAACACCACCAAACCCTCACCATAACACCACCAAACCCTCACCATAACACTGCCAAACCCCTCACTGTAGCACTGCCAAACCCCTCACCGCAACACTGTCAAACCCGCACCGTAACACTGCTAATCCCCTCACCCTTGTGCCCAAATTCCTCGCTCCTTTTGAGGAAACCTTTCACTCTCACAATCTGCCCCTCCACTCTGCACACTCCCTCGCCCTCATACTTCAGCCCCCTTACCCTCACTTTCTGCAACCTTCAGATCTCCCCCTCATCCGCTGCCCGCGCTCTGGTATACCCCTCGATTCCCCCGACCCCTTCCCATCGGACCCAATCTCTTGACCTTCCCAGCTCTGTTGCCCTTCCCACCCACTGTCTGTCCGGCCCCTTCCCACCACCACCACCACCACCATCCCACCCACCAAACCAGCAACCAGCGCCTCCATCATCCCCTCCCCTACCACTCACCTCAAGCTTATAGAAGGTGTAGTCAGGCTGAGGAAAGCCATCCGCTGAGCACTGGAGCGTGACATCATCACCTTCCTTGATCATGGCGGCCGACATGAGGTTAAAGTTCACGACCTCTGTGTGGTCTGAGAGGGAGAGCGAGAGAAGGAAGGGGGGTGGGGGTAGGAAGCGAGGGTCAGTGCTACCGGACTGCCGATCGGAACTCAATCCTCTCCGCGCAGCAATCCCCTCCCCCCAGCTCAATGCCCCTCGCTCCCATATCCCAGCCCCATTTATCCACCTCGTCGTCACATCCCCTCGGCCCCCCCCCTTAACCAGTAATAACCCGTTCACCTCAATCCCAAAACTTCCAACCCAGCCCCAGAATCCACATCATCCCCTGAACGACACTGGCTCCAATGTTCAGCTCCTGGGTCCCCAATTCTGGACACTCCCCACCCCCACCCCCGCCCCCCCTCCCACCTACCCACAATCCCCCCACCACCAGCCCCCCCACCAAACCCACCCCCCACCCCCACACCACCCCCTCCACCAGCCCCCCCACAAAACACACATCCCACCCCCACACCGCCCCCTCCACCAGCCCCCCACCAAACACACATCCCACCCCCACACCACCCCCTCCACCAGCCCCCCCACCAAACACACATCCCACCCCCCACACCACCCCCTCCACCAGCCCCCCCACCAAACACACATCCCACCCCCACACTGCCCCCTCCACCAGCCCCCCCAACAAACCCACCCCCCACCCCCACACCACCCCCTCCACCAGCCCCCCCCACCAAACACACATCCCACCCCCAAACCAGCCCCTCCACCAGCCCCCCCACAAAACCCACCCCCCACCCCACCCCCGCCACCAGCCCCCCCCACCAAACCCACCCCCACCCCCACACCACTCCCTCCACCAGCCCCCCCCCACCAAACACACATCCCACCCCCACACCGCCCCCTCCACCAGCCCCCCAACCAAACCCACCCCCACACCGCCCCCTCCACCAGCCCCCCAACCAAACCCACCCCCACAACCCCCCCTCCACCAGCCCCCACCAAATACACCCTCAACCCCCTACACCGCCCCCTCCACAACCCCCCCAACAAACTCACCCCCCACCCCCATACCGCCCCCTCCACCAGCCCCCCCACCAAACCCACCCCCTACCACCACATCACCCCCCTCCACAACCCCCCAACAAACCCACCCTCCACCCCCACACCACCCTCTCCACCAGCCCCCCCACCAAACCCACACCCCACCACCACATCACCCCCCTCCACAACCCCCCCAACAAACCCACCCTCCACCCCCACACCACCCCCTCCACCAGCCCCCCCACCAAACACACATCCCACCCCCACACCGCCCCATCCACCAGCCCCCCCACCAAACCCACCCCCCACCCCCACACCACCCCCTCCACCAGCCCCCCCACCAAACCCACCTACCCACAACCCCCCCTCCACCAGCCCCACCAAACACAGCCTCAACCCCCCCACACCGGCCCCTCCACCAGCCCCCCCACCAAACCCACCCCCCCACCCCCACACCGGCCCCTCCACCACCCCCTCCACCTAACCCACCCCCCACCCCCACACCGGCCCCTCCACCAGCCCCCGCCAAACACACCCTCAACCCCCCACACCGCCCCCCCCCTCCACCAGCCCCCCCACCAAACACACATCCCACCCCCACACCGCCCCCCTCCACCAGCCCCCCCCACCAAACACACATCCCACCCCCACACCGGCCCCTCCACCAGCCCCCCCACCAAACACACATCCCACCCCCACACCGCCCCCCTCCACCAGCCCCCCCACCAAACCCACCCCCCACCCCCACACCGCCCCCCTCCACAACCCGCCCAACAAACCCACCCCCCAACAAACCCACCCCCCACCCCCACACCGCCCCCTCCACCAGACCCCCCCACCAAACACACATCCCACCCCCACACCGCCCCCTCCACCAGACCCCCACCAAACCCACCCCCCACCCCCCACACCCACCCCCTCCACCAGCCCCTCACCAAACCCACCTACCCACAACCCCCCCTCCACCAGTCCCCACCAAACACACCCTCAACCCCCCACACCGGCCCCTCCACCAGCCCCTCCACCAAACAGACCCCCCACCCCCACACCGGTCCCTCCACCAGCACCTCCACCAAACCCACACCCCACCCCCACACCGGCCCCTCCACCAGCCCCCGCCAAACACACCCTCAACCCCCCACACCGCCCCCCCCCTCCACCAGCCCCCCCACCAAACACACATCCCACCCCCACACCGCCCCCCTCCACCAGCTCCCCAACCAAACCCACCCCCCACCCCCACACCGGCCCCTCCACCAGCCCCCCCACCAAACACACATCCCACCCCCCACACCACCTCCCTCCACCAGCCCCCCCACCCCCCACCCCCACACCACCCCCTCCACGACCCCCCACCAAACACACATCCCACCCCCACACCACCCCACTCCACAACCCCCCCAACAAACCCACCCCCCACCCTCACACCGCCCCCTCCACCAGCCCCCCCACCAAACCCACCCCCCACCCCCACACCACCCCCCTCCACCAGCCCCCCCACCAAACCCACCTACCCACAACCCCCCCTCCACCAGCCCCCACCAAACACACCCCTCAACCCCCCACACCGGCCCCTCCACCAGCCCCTCCACCAAACCCACCCCCCACCCCCACACCACCCCCTCCACCAGCCCCCCCACCAAACCCACCCCCCACCCCCACACCACCCCACTCCACAACCCCCCTAACAAACCCACCCCCCACCCCCACACCGCCCCCTCCACCAGCCCCCCACCAAACCCACCCCCCATCCACACACCACCCCCTCCACCAGCCCCCCCACCAAACACACATCCCACCCCCACACCGCCCCCTCCACCAGACCCCACCAAACCCACCCCCCACTCCCACACCACCCCCTCCACCAGCCCCCTCACCAAACCCACCTACCCACAACCCCCCCTCCACCAGTCCCCACCAAACACACCCTCAACCCCCCACACCGGCCCCTCCACCAGCTCCTCCACCAAACACACCCCCCACCCCCACACCGGCCCCTCCACCAGCCCCTCCACCAAACCCACCCCCCACCCCCACACCGGCCCCTCCACCAGCCCCCCGCCAAACACACCCTCAACCCCCCACACCGCCCCCCTCCTTCACCAGCCCCCCCACCAAACACACATCCCACCCCCACATCGCCCCCCTCCACCAGCTCCCCAACCAAACCCACCCCCCACCCCCACACCGGCCCCTCCACCAGCCCCCCCACCAAACACACATCCCACCCCCACACCGCCCCCCTCCACCAGCCCCCCCACCAAACACACATCCCACCTCCCTCCACCAGCCCCCCACCAAACCCACCCCCCACCCCCACACCACCCCCTCCACCACCCCCCACCAAACCCACCCCCCACCCCCACACCACCCCCTCCACCACCCCCCACCAAACACACATCCCACCCCCACACCACCCCTCTCCACCAGCCCCCCCACTAAACACACATCCCACCCCCACACCACCCCTCTCCACCAGCCCCCCCACCAAACACACATCCCACCCCCACACCGGCCCCTCCACCAGCCCCCCCACCAAACCCACCCTCCACCCCCACACCGGCCCCTCCACCAGCCCCCCCACCAAACACACATCCCACCTCCCTCCACCAGCCCCCCCACCAAACCCACCCCCCACCCCCACACCACCCCCTCCACCACCCCCCACCAAACACACATCCCACCCCCACACCGCCCCCCTCCACCAGCCCCCCCACCAAACACACATCCCACCTCCCTCCACCAGCCCCCCCACCAAACCCACCCCCACCCCCCACACCACCCCCTCCACCACCCCCCACCAAACACACATCCCACCCCCACACCACCCCTCTCCACCAGCCCCCCCACTAAACACACATCCCACCCCCACACCACCCCTCTCCACCAGCCCCCCCACTAAACACACATCCCACCCCCACACCACCCCCCTCCAGCAGCCCCCCCACCAAACCCACCTACCCACAACCCCCCCTCCACCACCCCCCACCAAACACACCCTCAACCCCCCACACCGGCTCCTCCACCATCCCCCACCAAACCCAACCCCCACCCCACATCACCTCCCTCCACCAGCCCCCCCACTAAACACACATCCCACCCCCACACCGCCCCATCCACCACCTCCCACCAAACACACCCTCAACCCCCCACACCGCCCCCCTCCACCAGCCCCCCCACCGAACCTACCTGCCCACAACACCCCACTCCACCAACCGCCACCAAACACACCCTCAACCCCCAACACTGCCCTCCTCCACCAGTCCCCCACCAAACACACACCCCACCCCCACACCGCCCCCCCCCCTCCACCAGCCCCCCCACCAAACCCACCCCACAACTCCCCACCACACCCCCTACCACCCACCTCTTTCCCGCTCACCAACCCCACCTCCCCAACCACCAGCTCACCACCCCCATCCACTCCCAACCCTCCCACCACCCCCACCCCCACTCCATTCCCAAAACCCCAAACCCCCCATCCACCCCTAACCCCCCAGCCCCCCCTCCCTCCACCCCTAACCCCCCAACACCCCCCAGCACCCCCTCCCTCCACCCCTAACCCCCCAACACCCCCCAGCACCCCCTTCCACCTGCCAACCCCAACCCCATACTCCAGCACATCAAACCCACCCCACAACCCCCTCACCCCAAACCGACCCCCCTTTGTCATGAAGCGCCCCCCCCCCCCAACCAGCAGTGCCCCGGAAAGGGTGACAGGACTCACAGTACAGGGAGATCTGGAAGTTCTTGGAGTCCAGGGTGTGTTTCCTGCCATTCATCATCTGAAAGTGAACCTGGCAGTGATAGTGCGAGTCCTTATCTGCCTTGGACAGCTTCAGGTAGAGTTTGTTGGTCACTGTGAACAGTCCACTGGCCTCCTTAACAACGCGAGGGGTCATGTACATTTCTAAACGCAGAGAGAGAAGGGGGGAGGGGGCGGTAAGAAACTGCACTTCATCTCACCCCATCGCCATCTCCAATTCCTCCCTCCCTCATGTGTTTGTCCAGCTTCTCCCTTTAGATCCATCAGCACGATTCACCTCGAAGACCCCCCATGGCCGACACTCCCACATTCTCCCCACTGTCTGGGGAAAGAATGTTTCTCCCGCTTTCCCCATTTGATTCTTAAGTGACTGTCCTGTATTGGTGCCAACGTCACACTCCCCCATCCCCCTAATCACACCCCCAGCCCCCTAAACACTCCCCACTCCCTCTAAACACTCCCCCATCCCCCTAAACACTCCCCACTCCTCCTAAACACTCCCCACTCCTCCTAAACACTCCCCCATCCCCCTAAACACTCCCCACTCCCCCTAAACACTCCCCACTCCCCCTAAACACTCCCCCAGCCCCCTAAACACTCCCCACTCCCCCTAAACACTCCTCCATCTCCCTAAACACTCCCCACTCCTCCTAAACACTCCCCACTCCTCCTAAACACTCCCCACTCCCCCTAAACACTCCCCACTCCCCCTAAACACTCCCCCAGCCCCCTAAACACTCCCCACTCCCCCTAAACACTCCCCCAGCCCCCTAAACACTCCTCCATCTCCCTAAACACTCCCCACTCCCCCTAAACACTCCCCACTCCCCCTAAACACTCCTCCATCTCCCTAAACACTCCCCACTCCCCCTAAACACTCCCCCATCCCCCTAATCACACCCCCATCCCCCTAATCACACCCCCAGCCCCCTAAACACTCCCCACTCCTCCTAAACACTCCCCACTCCTCCTAAACACTCCCCACTCCCCCTAAACACTCCCCACTCCCCCTAAACACTCCCCACTCCCCCTAAACACTCCTCCATCTCCCTAAACACTCCCCACTCCCCCTAAACACTCCCCACTCCCCCTAAACACTCCCCACTCCCCCTAAACACTCCTCCATCTCCCTAAACACTCCCCACTCCCCCCTAAACACTCCCCCAGCCCCCTAAACACTCCCCAC
>JANJGN010005455.1:0-21144 GCA_026770705.1 Isurus oxyrinchus | reverse complement strand
GGTAGGTGGGGATTGAGGGAGACGGGGTGAAGGTGGGTAGGTGGGGATTGAGGGAGACGGGGAGAAGGTGGGTAGGTGGGGATTGAGGGAGACGGGGAGAAGGTGGGTAGGTGGGGATTGAGGGAGACGGGTAGAAGATGGGTAGGTGGGGATTGAGGGAGACGGGGAGAAGGTGGTAGGTGGGGATTGAGGGAGACGGGTAGAAGATGGGTAGGTGGGGATTGAGGGAGACGGGGAGAAGGTGGGTAGGTGGGGATGGAGGGAGAAGGGGAGAAGGTGGTTAGGTGGGGATTGAGGGAGACGGGGAGAAGTTGGGTAGGTGGGGATTGAGGGAGACGGGGAGAAGGTGGGTAGGAGGGGATTGTGGGAGACGGGGAGAAGGTGGGTAGGTGGGGATTGAGGGAGAAAGGGAGTAGGTGGGTAGGTGGGGATTGAGGGAGACGGGGAGAAGGTGGGTAGGTGGGGATTGAGGGAGACGGGGAGAAGGTGGGTAGGTGGGGATTGAGGGAGACGAGGAGAAGGTGGGTTTGTGGGGATTGAGGGAGACGGGGAGAAGGTGGGTAGGTGGGAATTGAGGGAGACGGCGAGAAGGTGGGTAGGTGGGGACGGAGGGAGACGGGGAGAAGGTGGGTAGGTGGGGATTGAGGGAGACGGGGAGAAGGTGGGTAGGTGGGGATTGAGGGAGACGGGGAGAAGGTGGGTAGGTGGGGATTGAAGGAGACGGGGAGAAGGTGGGTAGGTGGGGATTGAGGGAGACGGGGAGAAGGTGGGTAGGTGGGGATTGAGGGAGACGGGTAGAAGATGGGTAGGTGGGAATTGAGGGAGACGGGGAGAAGGTGGTAGGTGGGGATTGAGGGAGACGGGTAGAAGATGGGTAGGTGGGGATTGAGGGAGACGGGGAGAAGGTGGGTAGGTGGGGATTGAGGGAGAAAGGGAGTAGGTGGGTAGGTGGGGATTGAGGGAGACGGGGAGAAGGTGGGTAGGTGGGGATTGAGGGAGACGGGGAGAAGGTGGGTAGGTGGGATTGAGGGAGACGAGGAGAAGGTGGGTAGGTGGGGATTCAGGGAGACGGGGAGAAGGTGGGTAGGTGGGAATTGAGGGAGACGGCGAGAAGGTGGGTAGGTGGGGACTGAGGGAGACGGGGAGAAGGTGGGTAGGTGGGGATTGAGGGAGACGGGGAGAAGGTGGGTAGGTGGGGATTGAGGGAGACGGGGAGAAGGTGGGTAGGTGGGGATTGAAGGAGACGGGGAGAAGGTGGGTAGGTGGGGATTGAGGGAGACGGGGAGAAGGTGGGTAGGTGGGGATTGAGGGAGATGGAGAGAAGGTGGGTAGGTGGGGATTGAGGGAGACGGGGTGAAGGTGGGTAGGTGGGGATTGAGGGAGACGGGGTGAAGGTGGGTAGGTGGGGATTGAGGGAGACGGGGAGAAGGTGGGTAGGTGGGGATTGAGGGAGACGGGGAGATGGTGGGTAGGTGGGGATTGAGTGAGACGGGGAGAAGGTGGGTAGGTGGGGATTGAGGGAGACGGGGAGAAGGTGGGTAGGTGGGGATTGAGGGAGATGGAGAGAAGGTGGGTAGGTGGGGATTGAGGGAGACGGGGTGAAGGTGGGTAGGTGGGGATTGAGGGAGACGGGGTGAAGGTGGGTAGGTGGGGATTGAGGGAGACGGGGAGAAGGTGGGTAGGTGGGGATTGAGGGAGACGGGGAGAAGGTGGGTAGGTGGGGATTGAGTGAGACGGGGAGAAGGTGGGTAGGTGGGGATTGAGGGAGACGGGGAGAAGGTGGGTAGGTGGGGATTGAGGGAGACGGGGAGAAGGTGGGTAGGTGGGGATTGAGGGAGACGGGGAGAAGGTGAGTAGGTGGGGATTGAGGGAGACGGGGAGATGGTGGGTACGTGGGGATTGAGGGAGACGGGGAGAAGGTGGGTAGGTGAGGATTGAGGGAGATGGGGAGAAGGTGTTTAGGTGGGGATTGAGGGAGACGGGGAGAAGGTGGGTAGGTGGGGATTGAGGGAGACGGGGAGAAGGTGGGTAGGTGGGGATTGAGGGTGACGGGGAGAAGGTGGGTAGGTGGGGATTGAGGGAGAAAGGGAGAAGGTGGGTAGGTGGGGATTGAGGGAGACGGGGAGAAGGTGGGTAGGTGGGGATTGAGGGAGACGGGGAGAAGGTGGGTAGGTGGGGATTGAGGGAGACGGGGAGAAGGTGGGTAGGTGGGGATTGAGGGAGACGGGGAGTAGTTGGGTAGGAGGGGATTGAGGGAGACGGGGTGAAGGTGGGTAGGTGGGGATTGAGGGAGACGGGGAGAAGGTGGGTAGGTGGGGATTGAGGGAGACGGGGAGAAGGTGGGTAGGTGGGGATTGAGGGAGACGGGGAGAAGGTGGGTAGGTGGGGATTGAGGGAGAAGGGGAGAAGGTGCGTAGGTGGGGATTGAGGGTGACGGGGAGAAGGTGGGTATGTGGGGATTGAGGGAGACGTGGAGAAGGTGGGTAGGTGGGGATTGAGGGAGACGGGGAGAAGGTGGGTAGGTGGGGATTGAGTGAGACGGGGAGAAGGTGGGTAGGTGGGGATTGAGGGAGACGGGGAGAAGGTGGGTAGGTGGCGATAGAGGGAGATGGGGAGAAGGTGGGTTGTTGGGGATTGAGGGAGACGGGGAGAAGGTGGGTAGGTGGGGATTGAGGGAGACGGGGTGAAGGTGGGTAGGTGGGGATTGAGGGAGACGGGGAGAAGGTGGGTAGGTGGGGATTGAGGCAGACGGGGAGACGGTGGGTAGGTGGGGATAGAGGGAGACGTGGAGGTGGTGGGTAGGTGGGGATTGAGGGAGACGGGGAGAAGGTGCGTAGGTGGGGATTGAGGGAGACGGGGAGAAGGTGGGTAGGTGGGGATTGAGGGAGACGGGGAGAAGGTGGGTAGGTGGGGATTGAGGGAGACGTGGAGAAGGTGGGCAGGTGGGGATTGAGGGAGACGGGGAGAAGGTGGGTAGGTGTGGATTGAGGGAGACGGGGAGAAGGTGGGTAGGTGCGGAGTGAGGGAGACAGGGAGAAGGTGGGTAGGTGGGGATTGAGGGAGACAGGGAGAAGTTGGGTAGGTGGGGATTGAGGGAGACGGGGAGAAGTTTGGTAGGTGGGGATTGAGGGAGACGGGGAGAAGGTGGGTAGGTGGGGATTGAGGGAGACGGGGAGAAGGTGGGTAGGTGGGGATTGAGGGTAACGGGGAGAAGGTGTGGAGGTGGGGATTGAGTGAGACGGGGAGAAGGTGCGTAGGTGGGGATTGAGGGTAACGGGGAGAAGGTGTGGAGGTGGGGATTGAGTGAGACGGGGAGAAGGTGGGTAGGTGGGGATTGAGGGAGACGGGGAGAAGGTGGGTAGGTGGGGATTGAGGGAGACGGGGAGAAGGTGGGTAGGTGGGGATAGAGGGAGACGGGGAGAAGGTGGGTAGGTGGGGATTGAGGGAGACGGGGAGAAGGTGGGTAGGTGGGGATTGAGGGAGACGGGGAGAAGGTGGGTAGGTGGGGATTGAGGGAGACAGGGAGAAGGTGGGTAGGTGGGGATTGAGGGAGACGTGGAGAAGGTGGGTAGGTGGGGATTGAGGGAGACGGGGAGAAGGTGGGCAGGTGGGGATTGAGGGAGACGGGGAGAAGGTGGGTAGGTGGGGATTGAGGGAGACGGGGAGAAGGTGGGTAGGTGGGGATTGAGGGAGACGGAGAGAAGGTGGGTAGGTGGGGATTGAGGGAGACGGGGAGAAGGTGGGTAGGTGGGGATTGAGGGAGACGGGGAGAAGGTGGGTAGGTGCGGATTGAGGGAGACAGGGAGAAGGTGGGTAGGTGGGGATTGAGGGAGACGGGGAGAAGGTGGGTAGGTGGGGATTGAGGGAGACAGGGAGAAGTTGGGTAGGTGGGGATTGAGGGAGACGGGGAGAAGTTTGGTAGGTGGGGTTGAGGGAGACGGGGAGAAGGTGGGTAGGTGGGGATTGAGGGAGAAGGGGAGAAGGTGGGTAGTTGTGGATTGAGGGAGACGGGGAGAAGGTGGGTATTTGGGGATTGAGGGAGACGGGGAGAAGGTGGGTAGGTAGGGATTGAGGGAGAAGGTAAGAAGGTGGGTAGTTGTGGATTGAGGGAGATGGGGAGAAGGTGGGTAGGTGGGGATAGAGGGAGACGGGGAGAAGGTGGGTAGGTGGGGATTGAGGGAGACGGGGAGAAGGTGGGTAGTTGGGGATTGAGGGAGACGGGGAGAAGGTGGGTAGGTGGGGATTGAGGGAGACGGGGAGAAGGTGGGTAGGTGGGGATTGAGGGAGACGGGGAGAAGGTGGTTAGGTCGGGATTGAGGGAGACGGGGAGAAGGTGGGTAGGTGGGGATTGATGGAGACGGGGAGAAGGTGGGTAGGTGGGGATTGAGGGAGACGTTGAGACGGTGGGTAGGTGAGGATTGAGGGAGATGGGGAGAAGGTGGGTAGGTGGGGATTGAGAGAGAAGGGGAGAAGGTGGGTAGGTGGGGATTAGGGAGACGGGGAGAAGGTGGGTAGGTGGGGATAGAGGGAGACGGGGAGAAGGTGGGTAGGTGGGGATTGAGGGAGATGGGGAGAGGGTAGGTAGGTGGGGATTGAGGGAGACGGGGAGAATGTGCGTAGGTGGGGATTGAGGGAGACGGGGAGAAGGTGGGTAGGTGGGGATTGAGGGAGACGGTGAGAAGTTGGTTAGGTCGGGATTGAGGGAGACGGGGAGAAGGTGGGTAGGTGGGGATTGAGGGAGACGGGGAGAAGGTGGGTAGGTGGGGATTGAGGGAGACGGGGAGAAGGTGGGTAGGTGAGGATTGAGGGAGACTGGGAGAAGGTGGCTAGGTGGGGATTGAGAGAGACGGGGAGAAGGTGGGTAGGTGGGGATTGAGGGAGACGGGGAGAAGCTGGGTAGGTGGGGATTGAGGGAGACGGGTTGAAGTTGGGTAGGTGGGGATTGAGGGAGACGGGGAGAAGGTGGGTAGGTGGGGATTGAGGGAGACGGGGAGAAGGTGGTTAGGTGGGGATTGAGGGAGACGGGGAGAAGGTGGTTAGGTGGGGATTGAGGGAGACGGGGAGAAGGTGGGTAGGTGGGGATTGAGGGAGACGGGGAGAAGGTGGTTAGGTGGGGATTGAGGGAGACGGGGAGAAGGTGGGTAGGTGGGGATTGAGGGAGATGGGGAGAGGGTAGGTAGGTGGGGATTGAGGGAGACGGGGAGAATGTGCGTAGGTGAGGATTGAGGGAGACGGGGAGAAGGTGGGTAGGTGGGGATTGAGGGAGACGGGGAGAAGGTGTGTAGGTGGGGATTGAGGGAGACGGGGAGAAGTTGGGTAGGTGGTGATTGAGGGAGACGGGGAGAAGGTGGGTAGGTGAGGATTGAGGGTGACGGGGAGAAGGTGTGGAGGTGGGGATTGAATGAGACGGGGAGAAGGAGGGGAGGTGGGGATTGAGGGAGACGGGGGAATGGTGGGTAGGTGGGGATTGAGGGAGACGGGGAGAAGGTGGGGAGGTGGGGATTGAGGGAGACGGGGGGATGGTGGGTAGGTGGGGATTGAGGGAGACGGGAAGAAGGTGGGTTGGTGGGGATTGAGGGAGACGGGGAGAGTGTGGGTAGGTGGGGATTGAGGGAGACGGTGAGAAGTTGGGTAGGTGGGGATTGAGGGAGACGGGGAGATGATGGGTAGGTGGGGATTGAGGGAGACGGGGAGAAGGTGGGTAGGTGAGGATTGAGGGAGACGGGGAGAAGGTGGGTAGGTGGGGATTGAGGGAGACGGGGAGATGATGGGTAGGTGGGGATTGAGGGAGACGGGGAGAAGGTGGGTAGGTGAGGATTGAGGGAGACGGGGAGAAGGTGGGTAGGTGGGGATTGAGGGAGACGTGGAGAAGGTGGGTAGGTGGGGATTGATGGAGACGGGGAGAAGGTGGTTAGGTGGGGATTGAGGGAGACGGGGAGAAGGTGGGTAGGTAGGGATTGAGGGAGAAGGGGAGAAGGTGGGTAGGAGGGGATTGAGGGAGACGGGGAGAAGATGGGTAGGTGGGGATTGATGGAGATGGGGAGAAGGTGGGTAGGTGGGGATTGAGGGAGACGGGGAGAATGTGGGTAGGTCGGGATTGAGGGAGACGGGGAGAAGGTGGGTAGGTGGGGATTGAGGGAGAAGGGGAGAAGGTGGGTAGGTGGGGATTGAGGGAGACGGGGAGAAGGTGGGTAGGTGGGGATTGAGGGAGACGGGGAGAAGTTGGGTAGGTGGGGATTGAGGGAGACGGGGAGAAGGTGGGTAGGTGGGGACTGAGGGAGACGGGGAGAAGGTGGGTAGGTGGGGATTGAGGGAGAAGGGGAGAAGGTGGGTAGGAGGGGATTGAGGGAGACGGGGAGAAGATGGGTAGGTGGGGATTGATGGAGATGGGGAGAAGGTGGGTAGGTGGGGATTGAGGGAGACGGGGAGAATGTGGGTAGGTCGGGATTGAGGGAGACGGGGAGAAGGTGGGTAGGTGGGGATTGAGGGAGACGGGGAGAATGTGGGTAGGTGGGGATTGAGGGAGACGGGGAGAAGGTGGGTAGGTGGGGATTGAGGGAGACGGGGAGAAGTTGGGTAGGTGGGGATTGAGGGAGACGGGGAGAAGGTGGGTAGGTGTGGACTGAGGGAGACGGGGAGAAGGTGGGTAGGTGGGGATTGAGGGAGACGGGGAGAAGGTGGGGAGGTGGGGATTGAGGGAGACGGGGAGAAGGTGTGTAGGTGGGGATTGAGGGAGACGGGGAGAAGGTGGGTAGGTGGGGACTGAGGGAGACGGGGAGAAGGTGTGTAGGTGGGGATTGAGGGAGACGGGGAGAAGGTGGGTAGGTGGGGATTGAGGGAGACGGGGAGAAGGTGGGTATTGGGGATTGAGGGAGACGGGGAGCAGGTGGGTAGGTGGGGATTGAGGGAGACGGGAAGAAGGTGGGTAGGTGGGGATTGAGGGAGACGGGAAGAAGGTGGGTAGGTGGGGATTGAGGGAGACGGGGAGAAGGTGGGTAGGTGGGGATTGAGGGAGACGGGAAGAAGGTGGGTAGGTGGGGATTGAGGGAGACGGGGAGAGTGTGGGAAGGTGGGGATTGAGGGAGACGGTGAGAAGTTGGGTAGGTGGGGATTGAGGGAGACGGGGAGATGATGGGTAGGTGGGGATTGAGGGAGACGGGGAGAAGGTGGGTAGGTGAGGATTGAGGGAGACGGGGAGAAGGTGGGTAGGTGGGGATTGAGGGAGACGGGGAGATGATGGGTTGGTGGGGATTGAGGGAGACGGGGAGAAGGTGGGTAGGTGAGGATTGAGGGAGACGGGGAGAAGGTGGGTAGGTGAGGATTGAGGGAGACGGGGAGAAGGTGGGTAGGTGGGGATTGAAGGAGACGGGGTGTACGTGGGTAGGTGGGGATTGAGGGAGACGGGGAGAAGGTGGGTAGGTGGGGATTGAGGGTGACGGGGAGGAGCTGGGTAGGTGGGGATTGAGGGAGACGGGGAGAAGGTGGGGAGGTGGGGATTGAGGGAGAGGGGGTGTACGTGGGTTGGTGGGGATTGAGGGAGACGGGGAGAAGGTGGGTAGGTGGGGATTGAGGGAGACGGGGAGGAGGTGGGTAGGTGGGGATTGAGGGAGACGGGGAGAAGGTGTGTAGGTGGGGATTGAGGGAGACGGGGAGAAGGTGGGTAGGTGGGGATTGAGGGAGATTGGGAGAGGGTGGGTAGGTGGGGATTGAGGGAGACGGGGAGAAGGTGGGTAGGTGGGGATTGAGGGAGACGGGGAGAAGGTGGGTAGGTGGGGATAGAGGGAGACGGGGAGAAGGTGGGTAGGTGAGGATTGAGGGAGACGGGAAGAAGGTGGGTAGGTGGGGATTGAGGGAGACGGGGAGAAGGTGGGTAGGTGGGGATTGATGGAGAAAGGTAGAAGGTGGTTAGGTGGGGATTGAGGGAGAGGGGGAGAAGGTGGGTAGGTGGGGATTGAGGGAGACGGAGAGATGGTGGGTAGGTGGGGATTGAGGGAGACGGGGAGAAGGTGGGTAGGTGGGTATTGAGGGAGACGGGGAGAAGGTGGGAAGGTGGGGATTGAGGGAGACGGGGAGAATGTGGGTAGGTTGGGATTGAGGGAGACGGGGAGAAGGTGGGTAGGAGGGGATTGAGGGAGACGGGGAGAAGGTGGGTAGGTGGGGATTGAGGGAGACGGGGAGAAGGTGGGTAGGTGGGGATTGAGGGAGACGGGTAGAAGATGGGTAGGTGGGGATTGAGGGAGACGGGGAGAAGGTGGGTAGGTGGGGATGGAGGGAGACGGGGAGAAGGTGGTTAGGTGGGGATTGAGGGAGACGGGGAGAAGGTGGGTAGGTGGGGATTGAGGGAGACGGGGAGAAGGTGGGTAGGAGGGGATTGTGGGAGACGGGGAGAAGGTGGGTAGGTGGGGATTGAGGGAGAAAGGGAGTAGGTGGGTAGGTGGGGATTGAGGGAGACGGGGAGAAGTTGGGTAGGTGGGGATTGAGGGAGACGGGGAGAAGGTGGGTAGGTGGGGATTGAGGGAGACGAGGAGAAGGTGGGTAGGTGGGGATTGAGGGAGACGGGGAGAAGGTGGGTAGGTGGGAATTGAGGGAGACGGCGAGAAGGTGGGTAGGTGGGGACTGAGGGAGACGGGGAGAAGGTGGGTAGGTGGGGATTGAGGGAGACGGGGAGAAGGTGGGTACGTGGGGATTGAGGGAGACAGGGAGAAGGTGGGTAGGTGGGGATTGAGGGAGACGGGGAGAAGGTGGGTAGGTGGGGATTGAAGGAGACGGGGAGAACGTGGGTAGGTGAGGATTGAGGGAGACGGGGAGAAGGTGGGTAGGTGGGGATTGAGGGAGACGGGTAGAAGATGGGTAGGTGGGGATTGAGGGAGACGGGGAGAAGGTGGTAGGTGGGGATTGAGGGAGACGGGTAGAAGATGGGTAGGTGGGGATTGAGGGAGACGGGGAGAAGGTGGTTAGGTGGGGATGGAGGGAGACGGGGAGAAGGTGGTTAGGTGGAGATTGAGGGAGACGGGGAGAAGGTGGGTAGGTGGGGATTGAGGGAGACGGGGAGAAGGTGGGTAGGAGGGGATTGAGGGAGACGGGGAGAAGGTGGGTAGGTGGGGATTGAGGGAGAAAGGGAGTAGGTGGGTAGGTGGGGATTGAGGGAGACGGGGAGAAGGTGGGTAGGTGGGGATTGAGGGAGACGGGGAGAAGGTGGGTAGGTGGGGATTGAGGGAGACGAGGAGAAGGTGGGTAGGTGGGGATTCAGGGAGACGGGGAGAAGGTGGGTAGGTGTGAATTGAGGGAGACGGCGAGAAGGTGGGTAGGTGGGGATTGAAGGAGACGGGGAGAAGGTGGGTAGGTGGGGATTGAGGGAGATGGAGAGAAGGTGGGTAGGTGGGGATTGAGGGAGACGGGGAGAAGGTGGGTAGGTGGGGATTGAGGGAGACGGGGAGAAGGTGGGTAGGTGGGGATTGAGGGAGACGGGGAGAAGGTGGGTAGGTGGGGATTGAGGGAGACGGGGAGAAGGTGGGTAGGTGGCGATTGAGGGAGACTGGGAGAAGGTGGGTAGGTTGGGATTGAGGGAGAAAGGGTGAAGGTGGGTAGGTGTGAATTGAGGGAGACGGGGAGAAGGTGGGTAGATGGGGATTGAGGGACACGGGGAGAAGGTGGGTAGGTGGGGATTGAGGGAGACGGGGAGAAGGTGGGTAGATGGAGATTGAGGGACACGGGGAGAAGGTGGGTAGGTGGGGATTGAGGGAGACGGGGAGAGGGTTGGTAGGTGGGGATTGAGGGAGACGGGGAGAAGGTGGGTAGGTGGGGATTGAGGGAGACGGGGAGAAGGTGGGTAGGTGGGGATTGAGGGAGACGGGGAGAAGGTTGGTAGGTGGGGATTGAGGGAGACGGGGAGAAGGTGGGTAGGTGGGGATTGAGGGAGACGGGGAGAAGGTGGGTAGGTGGGGATTGAGGGAGAGGGGGAGAAGGTGGGTAGGTGGGGATTGAGGGAGACCGGGAGAAGGTGGGTAGGTGGGGATTGAGGGAGACGGGGAGAAGGTGGGTAGGTGGGGATTGAGGGAGACGGTGAGAAGGTGGGTAGGTGGGGATTGAGGGAGACGGGGTGAAGGTGGGTAGGTGGGGATTGAGGGAGACGGGGAGAAGGTGGGTAGGTGGGGATTGAGGGAGACGGGGAGAAGGTTGGTAAATGGGGATTGAGGGACACGGGGAGAAGGTGGGTAGGTGGGGATTGAGGGAGATGGGGAGAAGGTGGGTAGGTGGGGATTGAGGGAGATGGGGAGAAGGTGGGTAGGTGGGGATTGAGGGAGATGGGGAGAAGGTGGGTAGGTGGGGATTGAGGGAGATGGGGAGAAGGTGGGTAGGTGGGGATTGAGGGAGATGGGGAGAAGGTGTGTAGGTGGGGATTGAGGGAGACGGGGAGAAGGTGGGTAGGTGGGGAATGAGGGAGACGGGGAGAAGGTGGGTAGGTGGGGATAGAGGGAGACGGGGAGAAGGTGGGTAGGTGGGGATTGAGGGAGACGGGGAGAAGGTGGGTAGGTGGGGATTGAGGGAGACGGGGAGAAGGTGGGTAGGTGTGGATTGAGGGAGACGGGGAGAAGGGGGGTAGGTGGGGATTGAGGGAGACGGGGAGAAGGTGGGTAGGTGGGGATTGAGGGAGACGGGGAGAAGTTGGGTAGGTGGGGATTGAGGGAGACGGGGAGAAGGTGGGTAGGTGGGGATTGAGGGAGACGGGGAGAAGGTGGGTAGGTGGGTATTGAGGGAGACGGGGAGAGGGTTGGTAGGTGGGGGTTGAGGGAGACGGGGAGAAGGTGGGTAGGTGGGGATTGAGGGAGACGGGGAGAAGGTGGGTTGGTGGGGATTGAGGGAGACGGGGAGAAGGTGGGTAGGTGGGGATTGAGGGAGACGGGGAGAAGGTGGGTAGGTGGGGATTGAGGGAGACGGGGAGAAGGTGGGTAGGTGGGGATTGAGGGAGACGGGTAGAAGATGGGTAGGTGGGGATTGAGGGAGACGGGGAGAAGGTGGTAGGTGGGGATTGAGGGAGACGGGTAGAAGATGGGTAGGTGGGGATTGAGGGAGACGGGGAGAAGGTGGGTAGGTGGGGATGGAGGGAGAAGGGGAGAAGGTGGTTAGGTGGGGATTGAGGGAGACGGGGAGAAGGTGGGTAGGTGGCGATTGAGGGAGACGGGGAGAAGGTGGGTAGGAGGGGATTGTGGGAGACGGGGAGAAGGTGGGTAGGTGGGGATTGAGGGAGACGGGGAGAAGGTGGGTAGGTGGGGATTGAGGGAGAAAGGGTGAAGGTGGGTAGGTGGGGATTGAGGGAGACGGGAGAAGGTGGGTAGGTGGGGATTGCGGGAGACGGGGAGAAGGTGGGTAGGTGGGGATTGAGGGAGACGGGGAGAAGGTGGGTCGGTGGGGATTGAGGGAGACGGTGAGAAGGTGGGTAGGTGGGGATTGAGGGTGACGGGGAGAAGGTGGGTAGGTGGGGATTGAGGGAGACGGGGAGAAGGTGGGTAGGTGGGGATTGAGGGATACGGGGAGAAGGTGGGTAGGTGGGGACTGAGGGAGACGGGTAGAAGGTGGGTAGGTGGGGATTGAGGGAGACGGGGAGAAGGTGGGTTGGTGGGGATTGAGGGAGACGGGGAGAAGGTGGGTAGGTGGGGATTGAGGGAGACGGGGAGAAGGTGGGGAGGTGGGGATTGAGGGAGACGGGGAGAAGGTGGGGAGGTGGGGATTGAGGGAGACGGGGTGAAGGTGGGTAGGCGGGGATTGAGGGAGACGGGGAGAAGGTGGGTAGGTGGGGATTGAGGGAGACGGTGTGAAGGTGGGTAGGTGGGGATTGAGGGAGACGGGGAGAAGGTGGGTAGGTGGGGATTGAGGGAGACGGGGAGAAGGTGCGTAGGTGGGGATTGAGGGAGACGGGTAGAAGATGGGTAGGTGGGGATTGAGGGAGACGGGGAGAAGGTGGTAGGTGGGGATTGAGGGAGACGGGTAGAAGATGGGTAGGTGGGGATTGAGGGAGACGGGGAGAAGGTGGGTAGGTGGGGATGGAGGGAGAAGGGGAGAAGGTGGTTAGGTGGGGATTGAGGGAGACGGGGAGAAGTTGGGTAGGTGGGGATTGAGGGAGACGGGGAGAAGGTGGGTAGGAGGGGATTGTGGGAGACGGGGAGAAGGTGGGTAGGTGGGGATTGAGGGAGAAAGGGAGTAGGTGGGTAGGTGGGCGTTGAGGGAGACGGGGAGAAGGTGGGTAGGTGGGGATTGAGGGAGACGGGGAGAAGGTGGGTAGGTGGGGATTGAGGGAGAGGGGGAGAAGGTGGGTAGGTGGGGATTGAGGGAGACGGGGAGAAGGTGGGTAGGTGGGGATTGAGGGAGACGGGGAGAAGGTGGGTAGGTGGGGATTGAGGGAGACGGTGAGAAGGTGGGTAGGTGGGGATTGAGGGAGACGGGGTGAAGGTGGGTAGGTGGGGATTGAGGGAGACGGGGAGAAGGTGGGTAGGTGGGGATTGAGGGAGACGGGGAGAAGGTTGGTAAATGGGGATTGAGGGACACGGGGAGAAGGTGGGTAGGTGGGGATTGAGGGAGATGGGGAGAAGGTGGGTAGGTGGGGATTGAGGGAGATGGGGAGAAGGTGTGTAGGTGGGGATTGAGGGAGACGGGGAGAAGGTGGGTAGGTGGGGAATGAGGGAGACGGGGAGAAGGTGGGTAGGTGGGGATAGAGGGAGACGGGGAGAAGGTGGGTAGGTGGGGATTGAGGGAGACGGGGAGAAGGTGGGTAGGTGGGGATTGAGGGAGACGGGGAGAAGGTGGGTAGGTGTGGATTGAGGGAGACGGGGAGAAGGGGGGTAGGTGGGGATTGAGGGAGACGGGGAGAAGGTGGGTAGGTGGGGATTGAGGGAGACGGGGAGAAGTTGGGTAGGTGGGGATTGAGGGAGACGGGGAGAAGGTGGGTAGGTGGGGATTGAGGGAGACGGGGAGAAGGTGGGTAGGTGGGATTGAGGGAGACGGGGAGAAGGTGGGTAGGTGGGTATTGAGGGAGACGGGGAGAGGGTTGGTAGGTGGGGGTTGAGGGAGACGGGGAGAAGGTGGGTAGGTGGGGATTGAGGGAGACGGGGAGAAGGTGGGTTGGTGGGGATTGAGGGAGACGGGGAGAAGGTGGGTAGGTGGGGATTGAGGGAGACGGGGAGAAGGTGGGTAGGTGGGGATTGAGGGAGACGGGGAGAAGGTGGGTAGGTGGGGATTGAGGGAGACGGGTAGAAGATGGGTAGGTGGGGATTGAGGGAGACGGGGAGAAGGTGGTAGGTGGGGATTGAGGGAGACGGGTAGAAGATGGGTAGGTGGGGATTGAGGGAGACGGGGAGAAGGTGGGTAGGTGGGGATGGAGGGAGAAGGGGAGAAGGTGGTTAGGTGGGGATTGAGGGAGACGGGGAGAAGGTGGGTAGGTGGGGATTGAGGGAGACGGGGAGAAGGTGGGTAGGAGGGGATTGTGGGAGACGGGGAGAAGGTGGGTAGGTGGGGATTGAGGGAGACGGGGAGAAGGTGGGTAGGTGGGGATTGAGGGAGAAAGGGTGAAGGTGGGTAGGTGGGGATTGAGGGAGACGGGAGAAGGTGGGTAGGTGGGGATTGCGGGAGACGGGGAGAAGGTGGGTAGGTGGGGATTGAGGGAGACGGGGAGAAGGTGGGTCGGTGGGGATTGAGGGAGACGGTGAGAAGGTGGGTAGGTGGGGATTGAGGGTGACGGGGAGAAGGTGGGTAGGTGGGGATTGAGGGAGACGGGGAGAAGGTGGGTAGGTGGGGATTGAGGGATACGGGGAGAAGGTGGGTAGGTGGGGACTGAGGGAGACGGGTAGAAGGTGGGTAGGTGGGGATTGAGGGAGACGGGGAGAAGGTGGGTTGGTGGGGATTGAGGGAGACGGGGAGAAGGTGGGTAGGTGGGGATTGAGGGAGACGGGGAGAAGGTGGGGAGGTGGGGATTGAGGGAGACGGGGAGAAGGTGGGGAGGTGGGGATTGAGGGAGACGGGGTGAAGGTGGGTAGGCGGGGATTGAGGGAGACGGGGAGAAGGTGGGTAGGTGGGGATTGAGGGAGACGGGGTGAAGGTGGGTAGGTGGGGATTGAGGGAGACGGGGAGAAGGTGGGTAGGTGGGGATTGAGGGAGACGGGGAGAAGGTGGGTAGGTGGGGATTGAGGGAGACGGGTAGAAGATGGGTAGGTGGGGATTGAGGGAGACGGGGAGAAGGTGGTAGGTGGGGATTGAGGGAGACGGGTAGAAGATGGGTAGGTGGGGATTGAGGGAGACGGGGAGAAGGTGGGTAGGTGGGGATGGAGGGAGAAGGGGAGAAGGTGGTTAGGTGGGGATTGAGGGAGACGGGGAGAAGTTGGGTAGGTGGGGATTGAGGGAGACGGGGAGAAGGTGGGTAGGAGGGGATTGTGGGAGACGGGGAGAAGGTGGGTAGGTGGGGATTGAGGGAGAAAGGGAGTAGGTGGGTAGGTTGGGATTGAGGGAGACGGGGAGAAGGTGGGTAGGTGGGGATTGAGGGAGACGGGGAGAAGGTGGGTAGGTGGGGATTGAGGGAGACGAGGAGAAGGTGGGTAGGTGGGGATTGAGGGAGACGGGGAGAAGGTGGGTAGGTGGGAATTGAGGGAGACGGCGAGAAGGTGGGTAGGTGGGGACGGAGGGAGACGGGGAGAAGGTGGGTAGGTGGGGATTGAGGGAGACGGGGAGAAGGTGGGTAGGTGGGGATTGAGGGAGACGGGGAGAAGGTGGGTAGGTGGGGATTGAAGGAGACGGGGAGAAGGTGGGTAGGTGGGGATTGAGGGAGACGGGGAGAAGGTGGGTAGGTGGGGATTGAGGGAGACGGGTAGAAGATGGGTAGGTGGGAATTGAGGGAGACGGGGAGAAGGTGGTAGGTGGGGATTGAGGGAGACGGGTAGAAGATGGGTAGGTGGGGATTGAGGGACACGGGGAGAAGGTGGGTAGGTGGGGATTGAGGGAGAAAGGGAGTAGGTGGGTAGGTGGGGATTGAGGGAGACGGGGAGAAGGTGGGTAGGTGGGGATTGAGGGAGACGGGGAGAAGGTGGGTAGGTGGGATTGAGGGAGACGAGGAGAAGGTGGGTAGGTGGGGATTCAGGGAGACGGGGAGAAGGTGGGTAGGTGGGAATTGAGGGAGACGTTGAGACGGTGGGTAGGTGAGGATTGAGGGAGATGGGGAGAAGGTGGGTAGGTGGGGATTGAGAGAGAAGGGGAGAAGGTGGGTAGGTGGGGATTAGGGAGACGGGGAGAAGGTGGGTAGGTGGGGATAGAGGGAGACGGGGAGAAGGTGGGTAGGTGGGGATTGAGGGAGATGGGGAGAGGGTAGGTAGGTGGGGATTGAGGGAGACGGGGAGAATGTGCGTAGGTGGGGATTGAGGGAGACGGGGAGAAGGTGGGTAGGTGGGGATTGAGGGAGACGGTGAGAAGTTGGTTAGGTCGGGATTGAGGGAGACGGGGAGAAGGTGGGTAGGTGGGGATTGAGGGAGACGGGTAGAAGGTGGGTAGGTGGGGATTGAGGGAGACGGGGAGAAGGTGGGTAGGTGAGGATTGAGGGAGACTGGGAGAAGGTGGCTAGGTGGGGATTGAGAGAGACGGGGAGAAGGTGGGTAGGTGGGGATTGAGGGAGACGGGGAGAAGCTGGGTAGGTGGGGATTGAGGGAGACGGGTTGAAGTTGGGTAGGTGGGGATTGAGGGAGACGGGGAGAAGGTGGGTAGGTGGGGATTGAGGGAGACGGGGAGAAGGTGGTTAGGTGGGGATTGAGGGAGACGGGGAGAAGGTGGTTAGGTGGGGATTGAGGGAGACGGGGAGAAGGTGGGTAGGTGGGGATTGAGGGAGACGGGGAGAAGGTGGTTAGGTGGGGATTGAGGGAGACGGGGAGAAGGTGGGTAGGTGGGGATTGAGGGAGATGGGGAGAGGGTAGGTAGGTGGGGATTGAGGGAGACGGGGAGAATGTGCGTAGGTGAGGATTGAGGGAGACGGGGAGAAGGTGGGTAGGTGGGGATTGAGGGAGACGGGGAGAAGGTGTGTAGGTGGGGATTGAGGGAGACGGGGAGAAGTTGGGTAGGTGGTGATTGAGGGAGACGGGGAGAAGGTGGGTAGGTGAGGATTGAGGGTGACGGGGAGAAGGTGTGGAGGTGGGGATTGAATGAGACGGGGAGAAGGTGGGGAGGTGGGGATTGAGGGAGACGGGGGGATGGTGGGTAGGTGGGGTTTGAGGGAGACGGGGAGAAGGTGGGGAGGTGGGGATTGAGGGAGACGGGGGGATGGTGGGTAGGTGGGGATTGAGGGAGACGGGAAGAAGGTGGGTTGGTGGGGATTGAGGGAGACGGGGAGAGTGTGGGTAGGTGGGGATTGAGGGAGACGGTGAGAAGTTGGGTAGGTGGGGATTGAGGGAGACGGGGAGATGATGGGTAGGTGGGGATTGAGGGAGACGGGGAGAAGGTGGGTAGGTGAGGATTGAGGGAGACGGGGAGAAGGTGGGTAGGTGGGGATTGAGGGAGACGGGGAGAAGGTGGGTAGGTGGGGATTGAGGGAGACGGGGAGAAGTTGGGTAGGTGGGGATTGAGGGAGACGGGGAGAAGGTGGGTAGGTGGGGACTGAGGGAGACGGGGAGAAGGTGGGTAGGTGGGGATTGAGGGAGAAGGGGAGAAGGTGGGTAGGAGGGGATTGAGGGAGACGGGGAGAAGATGGGTAGGTGGGGATTGATGGAGATGGGGAGAAGGTGGGTAGGTGGGGATTGAGGGAGACGGGGAGAATGTGGGTAGGTCGGGATTGAGGGAGACGGGGAGAAGGTGGGTAGGTGGGGATTGAGGGAGACGGGGAGAATGTGGGTAGGTGGGGATTGAGGGAGACGGGGAGAAGGTGGGTAGGTGGGGATTGAGGGAGACGGGGAGAAGTTGGGTAGGTGGGGATTGAGGGAGACGGGGAGAAGGTGGGTAGGTGTGGACTGAGGGAGACGGGGAGAAGGTGGGTAGGTGGGGATTGAGGGAGACGGGGAGAAGGTGGGGAGGTGGGGATTGAGGGAGACGGGGAGAAGGTGTGTAGGTGGGGATTGAGGGAGACGGGGAGAAGGTGGGTAGGTGGGGACTGAGGGAGACGGGGAGAAGGTGTGTAGGTGGGGATTGAGGGAGACGGGGAGAAGGTGGGTAGGTGGGGATTGAGGGAGACGGGGAGAAGGTGGGTATTGGGGATTGAGGGAGACGGGGAGCAGGTGGGTAGGTGGGGATTGAGGGAGACGGGAAGAAGGTGGGTAGGTGGGGATTGAGGGAGACGGGAAGAAGGTGGGTAGGTGGGGATTGAGGGAGACGGGGAGAAGGTGGGTAGGTGGGGATTGAGGGAGACGGGAAGAAGGTGGGTAGGTGGGGATTGAGGGAGACGGGGAGAGTGTGGGAAGGTGGGGATTGAGGGAGACGGTGAGAAGTTGGGTAGGTGGGGATTGAGGGAGACGGGGAGATGATGGGTAGGTGGGGATTGAGGGAGACGGGGAGAAGGTGGGTAGGTGAGGATTGAGGGAGACGGGGAGAAGGTGGGTAGGTGGGGATTGAGGGAGACGGGGAGATGATGGGTTGGTGGGGATTGAGGGAGACGGGGAGAAGGTGGGTAGGTGAGGATTGAGGGAGACGGGGAGAAGGTGGGTAGGTGAGGATTGAGGGAGACGGGGAGAAGGTGGGTAGGTGGGGATTGAAGGAGACGGGGTGTACGTGGGTAGGTGGGGATTGAGGGAGACGGGGAGAAGGTGGGTAGGTGGGGATTGAGGGTGACGGGGAGGAGCTGGGTAGGTGGGGATTGAGGGAGACGGGGAGAAGGTGGGGAGGTGGGGATTGAGGGAGAGGGGGTGTACGTGGGTTGGTGGGGATTGAGGGAGACGGGGAGAAGGTGGGTAGGTGGGGATTGAGGGAGACGGGGAGGAGGTGGGTAGGTGGGGATTGAGGGAGACGGGGAGAAGGTGTGTAGGTGGGGATTGAGGGAGACGGGGAGAAGGTGGGTAGGTGGGGATTGAGGGAGATTGGGAGAGGGTGGGTAGGTGGGGATTGAGGGAGACGGGGAGAAGGTGGGTAGGTGGGGATTGAGGGAGACGGGGAGAAGGTGGGTAGGTGGGGATAGAGGGAGACGGGGAGAAGGTGGGTAGGTGAGGATTGAGGGAGACGGGAAGAAGGTGGGTAGGTGGGGATTGAGGGAGACGGGGAGAAGGTGGGTAGGTGGGGATTGATGGAGAAAGGTAGAAGGTGGTTAGGTGGGGATTGAGGGAGAGGGGGAGAAGGTGGGTAGGTGGGGATTGAGGGAGACGGAGAGATGGTGGGTAGGTGGGGATTGAGGGAGACGGGGAGAAGGTGGGTAGGTGGGTATTGAGGGAGACGGGGAGAAGGTGGGAAGGTGGGGATTGAGGGAGACGGGGAGAATGTGGGTAGGTTGGGATTGAGGGAGACGGGGAGAAGGTGGGTAGGAGGGGATTGAGGGAGACGGGGAGAAGGTGGGTAGGTGGGGATTGAGGGAGACGGGGAGAAGGTGGGTAGGTGGGGATTGAGGGAGACGGGTAGAAGATGGGTAGGTGGGGATTGAGGGAGACGGGGAGAAGGTGGGTAGGTGGGGATGGAGGGAGACGGGGAGAAGGTGGTTAGGTGGGGATTGAGGGAGACGGGGAGAAGGTGGGTAGGTGGGGATTGAGGGAGACGGGGAGAAGGTGGGTAGGAGGGGATTGTGGGAGACGGGGAGAAGGTGGGTAGGTGGGGATTGAGGGAGAAAGGGAGTAGGTGGGTAGGTGGGGATTGAGGGAGACGGGGAGAAGGTGGGTAGGTGGGGATTGAGGGAGACGGGGAGAAGGTGGGTAGGTGGGGATTGAGGGAGACGAGGAGAAGGTGGGTAGGTGGGGATTGAGGGAGACGGGGAGAAGGTGGGTAGGTGGGAATTGAGGGAGACGGCGAGAAGGTGGGTAGGTGGGGACTGAGGGAGACGGGGAGAAGGTGGGTAGGTGGGGATTGAGGGAGACGGGGAGAAGGTGGGTACGTGGGGATTGAGGGAGACAGGGAGAAGGTGGGTAGGTGGGGATTGAGGGAGACGGGGAGAAGGTGGGTAGGTGGGGATTGAAGGAGACGGGGAGAAGGTGGGTAGGTGAGGATTGAGGGAGACGGGGAGAAGGTGGGTAGGTGGGGATTGAGGGAGACGGGTAGAAGATGGGTAGGTGGGGATTGAGGGAGACGGGGAGAAGGTGGTAGGTGGGATTGAGGGAGACGGGTAGAAGATGGGTAGGTGGGGATTGAGGGAGACGGGGAGAAGGTGGTTAGGTGGGGATGGAGGGAGACGGGGAGAAGGTGGTTAGGTGGAGATTGAGGGAGACGGGGAGAAGGTGGGTAGGTGGGGATTGAGGGAGACGGGGAGAAGGTGGGTAGGAGGGGATTGAGGGAGACGGGGAGAAGGTGGGTAGGTGGGGATTGAGGGAGAAAGGGAGTAGGTGGGTAGGTGGGGATTGAGGGAGACGGGGAGAAGGTGGGTAGGTGGGGATTGAGGGAGACGGGGAGAAGGTGGGTAGGTGGGGATTGAGGGAGACGAGGAGAAGGTGGGTAGGTGGGGATTCAGGGAGACGGGGAGAAGGTGGGTAGGTGTGAATTGAGGGAGACGGCGAGAAGGTGGGTAGGTGGGGATTGAAGGAGACGGGGAGAAGGTGGGTAGGTGGGGATTGAGGGAGATGGAGAGAAGGTGGGTAGGTGGGGATTGAGGGAGACGGGGAGAAGGTGGGTAGGTGGGGATTGAGGGAGACGGGGAGAAGGTGGGTAGGTGGGGATTGAGGAGACGGGGAGAAGGTGGGTAGGTGGGGATTGAGGGAGACGGGGAGAAGGTGGGTAGGTGGCGATTGAGGGAGACTGGGAGAAGGTGGGTAGGTTGGGATTGAGGGAGAAAGGGTGAAGGTGGGTAGGTGTGAATTGAGGGAGACGGGGAGAAGGTGGGTAGATGGGGATTGAGGGACACGGGGAGAAGGTGGGTAGGTGGGGATTGAGGGAGACGGGGAGAAGGTGGGTAGATGGAGATTGAGGGACACGGGGAGAAGGTGGGTAGGTGGGGATTGAGGGAGACGGGGAGAGGGTTGGTAGGTGGGGATTGAGGGAGACGGGGAGAAGGTGGGTAGGTGGGGATTGAGGGAGACGGGGAGAAGGTGGGTAGGTGGGGATTGAGGGAGACGGGGAGAAGGTTGGTAGGTGGGGATTGAGGGAGACGGGGAGAAGGTGGGTAGGTGGGGATTGAGGGAGACGGGGAGAAGGTGGGTAGGTGGGGATTGAGGGAGAGGGGGAGAAGGTGGGTAGGTGGGGATTGAGGGAGACCGGGAGAAGGTGGGTAGGTGGGGATTGAGGGAGACGGGGAGAAGGTGGGTAGGTGGGGATTGAGGGAGACGGTGAGAAGGTGGGTAGGTGGGGATTGAGGGAGACGGGGTGAAGGTGGGTAGGTGGGGATTGAGGGAGACGGGGAGAAGGTGGGTAGGTGGGGATTGAGGGAGACGGGGAGAAGGTTGGTAAATGGGGATTGAGGGACACGGGGAGAAGGTGGGTAGGTGGGGATTGAGGGAGATGGGGAGAAGGTGGGTAGGTGGGGATTGAGGGAGATGGGGAGAAGGTGGGTAGGTGGGGATTGAGGGAGATGGGGAGAAGGTGGGTAGGTGGGGATTGAGGGAGATGGGGAGAAGGTGGGTAGGTGGGGATTGAGGGAGATGGGGAGAAGGTGTGTAGGTGGGGATTGAGGGAGACGGGGAGAAGGTGGGTAGGTGGGGAATGAGGGAGACGGGGAGAAGGTGGGTAGGTGGGGATAGAGGGAGACGGGGAGAAGGTGGGTAGGTGGGGATTGAGGGAGACGGGGAGAAGGTGGGTAGGTGGGGATTGAGGGAGACGGGGAGAAGGTGGGTAGGTGTGGATTGAGGGAGACGGGGAGAAGGGGGGTAGGTGGGATTGAGGGAGACGGGGAGAAGGTGGGTAGGTGGGGATTGAGGGAGACGGGGAGAAGTTGGGTAGGTGGGGATTGAGGGAGACGGGGAGAAGGTGGGTAGGTGGGGATTGAGGGAGACGGGGAGAAGGTGGGTAGGTGGGTATTGAGGGAGACGGGGAGAGGGTTGGTAGGTGGGGGTTGAGGGAGACGGG
>JANJGN010005454.1:20000-21145 GCA_026770705.1 Isurus oxyrinchus | reverse complement strand
AGGGTTAGGGTTAGGGTTAGGGTTAGGGTTAGGGTTAGGGTTAGGGTTAGGGTTAGGGTTAGGGTTAGGGTTAGGGTTAGGGTTAGGGTTAGGGTTAGGGTTAGGGTTAGGGTTAGGGTTAGGGTTAGGGTTAGGGTTAGGGTTAGGGTTAGGGTTAGGGTTAGGGTTAGGGTTAGGGTTAGGGTTAGGGTTAGGGTTAGGGTTAGGGTTAGGGTTAGGGTTAGGGTTAGGGTTAGGGTTAGGGTTAGGGTTAGGGTTAGGGTTAGGGTTAGGGTTAGGGTTAGGGTTAGGGTTAGGGTTAGGGTTAGGGTTAGGGTTAGGGTTAGGGTTAGGGTTAGGGTTAGGGTTAGGGTTAGGGTTAGGGTTAGGGTTAGGGTTAGGGTTAGGGTTAGGGTTAGGGTTAGGGTTAGGGTTAGGGTTAGGGTTAGGGTTAGGGTTAGGGTTAGGGTTAGGGTTAGGGTTAGGGTTAGGGTTAGGGTTAGGGTTAGGGTTAGGGTTAGGGTTAGGGTTAGGGTTAGGGTTAGGGTTAGGGTTAGGGTTAGGGTTAGGGTTAGGGTTAGGGTTAGGGTTAGGGTTAGGGTTAGGGTTAGGGTTAGGGTTAGGGTTAGGGTTAGGGTTAGGGTTAGGGTTAGGGTTAGGGTTAGGGTTAGGGTTAGGGTTAGGGTTAGGGTTAGGGTTAGGGTTAGGGTTAGGGTTAGGGTTAGGGTTAGGGTTAGGGTTAGGGTTAGGGTTAGGGTTAGGGTTAGGGTTAGGGTTAGGGTTAGGGTTAGGGTTAGGGTTAGGGTTAGGGTTAGGGTTAGGGTTAGGGTTAGGGTTAGGGTTAGGGTTAGGGTTAGGGTTAGGGTTAGGGTTAGGGTTAGGGTTAGGGTTAGGGTTAGGGTTAGGGTTAGGGTTAGGGTTAGGGTTAGGGTTAGGGTTAGGGTTAGGGTTAGGGTTAGGGTTAGGGTTAGGGTTAGGGTTAGGGTTAGGGTTAGGGTTAGGGTTAGGGTTAGGGTTAGGGTTAGGGTTAGGGTTAGGGTTAGGGTTAGGGTTAGGGTTAGGGTTAGGGTTAGGGTTAGGGTTAGGGTTAGGGTTAGGGTTAGGGTTAGGGTTAGGGTTAGGGTTAGGGTTAGGGTTAGGGTTAGGGTTAGGGTTAGGGTTAGGGT
>JANJGN010005454.1:2500-5000 GCA_026770705.1 Isurus oxyrinchus | reverse complement strand
AGGGTTAGGGTTAGGGTTAGGGTTAGGGTTAGGGTTAGGGTTAGGGTTAGGGTTAGGGTTAGGGTTAGGGTTAGGGTTAGGGTTAGGGTTAGGGTTAGGGTTAGGGTTAGGGTTAGGGTTAGGGTTAGGGTTAGGGTTAGGGTTAGGGTTAGGGTTAGGGTTAGGGTTAGGGTTAGGGTTAGGGTTAGGGTTAGGGTTAGGGTTAGGGTTAGGGTTAGGGTTAGGGTTAGGGTTAGGGTTAGGGTTAGGGTTAGGGTTAGGGTTAGGGTTAGGGTTAGGGTTAGGGTTAGGGTTAGGGTTAGGGTTAGGGTTAGGGTTAGGGTTAGGGTTAGGGTTAGGGTTAGGGTTAGGGTTAGGGTTAGGGTTAGGGTTAGGGTTAGGGTTAGGGTTAGGGTTAGGGTTAGGGTTAGGGTTAGGGTTAGGGTTAGGGTTAGGGTTAGGGTTAGGGTTAGGGTTAGGGTTAGGGTTAGGGTTAGGGTTAGGGTTAGGGTTAGGGTTAGGGTTAGGGTTAGGGTTAGGGTTAGGGTTAGGGTTAGGGTTAGGGTTAGGGTTAGGGTTAGGGTTAGGGTTAGGGTTAGGGTTAGGGTTAGGGTTAGGGTTAGGGTTAGGGTTAGGGTTAGGGTTAGGGTTAGGGTTAGGGTTAGGGTTAGGGTTAGGGTTAGGGTTAGGGTTAGGGTTAGGGTTAGGGTTAGGGTTAGGGTTAGGGTTAGGGTTAGGGTTAGGGTTAGGGTTAGGGTTAGGGTTAGGGTTAGGGTTAGGGTTAGGGTTAGGGTTAGGGTTAGGGTTAGGGTTAGGGTTAGGGTTAGGGTTAGGGTTAGGGTTAGGGTTAGGGTTAGGGTTAGGGTTAGGGTTAGGGTTAGGGTTAGGGTTAGGGTTAGGGTTAGGGTTAGGGTTAGGGTTAGGGTTAGGGTTAGGGTTAGGGTTAGGGTTAGGGTTAGGGTTAGGGTTAGGGTTAGGGTTAGGGTTAGGGTTAGGGTTAGGGTTAGGGTTAGGGTTAGGGTTAGGGTTAGGGTTAGGGTTAGGGTTAGGGTTAGGGTTAGGGTTAGGGTTAGGGTTAGGGTTAGGGTTAGGGTTAGGGTTAGGGTTAGGGTTAGGGTTAGGGTTAGGGTTAGGGTTAGGGTTAGGGTTAGGGTTAGGGTTAGGGTTAGGGTTAGGGTTAGGGTTAGGGTTAGGGTTAGGGTTAGGGTTAGGGTTAGGGTTAGGGTTAGGGTTAGGGTTAGGGTTAGGGTTAGGGTTAGGGTTAGGGTTAGGGTTAGGGTTAGGGTTAGGGTTAGGGTTAGGGTTAGGGTTAGGGTTAGGGTTAGGGTTAGGGTTAGGGTTAGGGTTAGGGTTAGGGTTAGGGTTAGGGTTAGGGTTAGGGTTAGGGTTAGGGTTAGGGTTAGGGTTAGGGTTAGGGTTAGGGTTAGGGTTAGGGTTAGGGTTAGGGTTAGGGTTAGGGTTAGGGTTAGGGTTAGGGTTAGGGTTAGGGTTAGGGTTAGGGTTAGGGTTAGGGTTAGGGTTAGGGTTAGGGTTAGGGTTAGGGTTAGGGTTAGGGTTAGGGTTAGGGTTAGGGTTAGGGTTAGGGTTAGGGTTAGGGTTAGGGTTAGGGTTAGGGTTAGGGTTAGGGTTAGGGTTAGGGTTAGGGTTAGGGTTAGGGTTAGGGTTAGGGTTAGGGTTAGGGTTAGGGTTAGGGTTAGGGTTAGGGTTAGGGTTAGGGTTAGGGTTAGGGTTAGGGTTAGGGTTAGGGTTAGGGTTAGGGTTAGGGTTAGGGTTAGGGTTAGGGTTAGGGTTAGGGTTAGGGTTAGGGTTAGGGTTAGGGTTAGGGTTAGGGTTAGGGTTAGGGTTAGGGTTAGGGTTAGGGTTAGGGTTAGGGTTAGGGTTAGGGTTAGGGTTAGGGTTAGGGTTAGGGTTAGGGTTAGGGTTAGGGTTAGGGTTAGGGTTAGGGTTAGGGTTAGGGTTAGGGTTAGGGTTAGGGTTAGGGTTAGGGTTAGGGTTAGGGTTAGGGTTAGGGTTAGGGTTAGGGTTAGGGTTAGGGTTAGGGTTAGGGTTAGGGTTAGGGTTAGGGTTAGGGTTAGGGTTAGGGTTAGGGTTAGGGTTAGGGTTAGGGTTAGGGTTAGGGTTAGGGTTAGGGTTAGGGTTAGGGTTAGGGTTAGGGTTAGGGTTAGGGTTAGGGTTAGGGTTAGGGTTAGGGTTAGGGTTAGGGTTAGGGTTAGGGTTAGGGTTAGGGTTAGGGTTAGGGTTAGGGTTAGGGTTAGGGTTAGGGTTAGGGTTAGGGTTAGGGTTAGGGTTAGGGTTAGGGTTAGGGTTAGGGTTAGGGTTAGGGTTAGGGTTAGGGTTAGGGTTAGGGTTAGGGTTAGGGTTAGGGTTAGGGTTAGGGTTAGGGTTAGGGTTAGGGTTAGGGTTAGGGTTAGGGTTAGGGTTAGGGTTAGGGTTAGGGTTAGGGTTAGGGTTAGGGTTAGGGTTAGGGTTAGGGTTAGGGTTAGGGTTAGGGTTAGGGTTAGGGTTAGGGTTAGGGTTAGGG
>JANJGN010005453.1:0-21182 GCA_026770705.1 Isurus oxyrinchus | reverse complement strand
GGGGAGGGGTACAGGGGCCCACTGCAGTTTGAGCATTGATAGGGAGAGGGACACAGGGCAGGGTTGGGAAGTGTTGGGCTCTGCAGCCTTGGTTGTGTTTGAGGCTACGAGTCCAGGTCTTAAATTGATTAAGGTTACCGAGAGAGTCAAACTATATCCCCTCACCTCCCCCCACAGAGGTACGTCCCACTGGCTGAGGTAGATCCCTCTCTCTGTTCCACCATAGGGTGATATAGATATCTCTCTCACTCTTTCTCTCTGGGGGTGATATTAACCATCTAATCTATCACCCCTTGACATTCAATGGCATTACCATCACTGAATCCCCCTCTATCAACATCCTGGGGGATACCATTGACCAGAAACTGAACTGGACCAGCTATATAAATACTGTGGCTACAAGAGCAGGTCAAAGGCTGGGAATCCTGCAGTGAGTAACTCACCTCCTGACTCCCCAAAGCCTGTCCACCATCTACAAGGCACAAGTCAGGAGTGTGATGGAATACTCCCCACTTGCCTGGATGAGTGCAGCTCCCACAACACTCAAGAAGCTCGACACCATCCAGGATAAAGCAGCCCCGCTTGATTGGCACCCCATCCACAAACATTCACTCCCTCCACCACCGACACACAGTAGCAGCAGTGTGTGTACCATCTACAAGATGCACTGCAGCAACTCACCAAGGCTCCTTAGACAGCACCTTCCAAACCCACGACCTCTACCATCTAGAAGGACAAGGGCAGCAGATAGATGGGAACACTACCAACTGGAAGTTCCGCTTCACGTCACTCACTATCCTAACTTGGAAATATATCGGCCGTTCCTTCACTGTCGCTGGGTCAAAATCCTGGAACTCCCTCCCTAACAGCACTGTGGGTGTACCTACACCACATGGACTGCAGCGGTTCAAGAAGGTGGTGCACCCCCCACCTTCTGAAGGGGCATTTGGGATTGGGCGATAAACGCTGGGCCCAGCCAGTGAAGCCCAGATCCCATGAGTGAATTTTAAAAAACTTTGTAAAGAGGCTAAAGACACCAGTTCCGTGGTGGACTAAATGGGATGAGGTTTGTTAGGATAGGAAATAGGCAATTAGGGATGGGCAACAAACGTTGACTTAGCCAGCGACACGCACATCCCATAAATGCCCAGAAGGAAAAAGTAGTTCGGACCAGTATTCCTATTTCCCAGTTTTTACTGGTGTCCCATTTTAAGGTATACGAGACCAGTTCGGACCAGTATTCCTATTTCCCAGTTTTTTTTCCTTCTGGGTGAATTAAGAAAAAGCCCATGCTCATTTCCCACATCGTCCTCTACACCGCATTTTCCAACATTGGGGAGGCGGTGGGGGGAGGTTGTATAATAGGGACCAGGAGCAGAATCGCTTCCCCCTTAATCTAGGAGCGAACAGGCCTGTTTTACCAGGCCCTAGATTCTTTGGCCTGGTAAGGCAGCATGGAAATGCAAACGGACCTGAGGTTTTCATAGTTCAGCCAGTCACTGGGTAAACACAGGGAATCATTACCGCAAATAATGTCCTTTTCCTCTTTCTACACAGCGCCTGGTTTATTTGGCAGCCGGGAGCTCAGTAAGGGGCGCTCCCTTGGTGAGGCGGCATTGAACGATTCACTCGAATCACAAAACGCAGGGACCCCAGGAATACTCCTCCGCCCCCTATGTCACCTCACCCTCGATCATGTCATTACTACATCGTCCGTTTTTTTATTTATTCATTCATGGGGACGTGGGTGTCGCCGGCTGGGCCTAGCATTTGTTGCCCGTCCCTAATTACCCCTGGAGAAGGTGGGGGGAGGTGGTGAGCCGCCTTCTTGAGCCGCTGCAGTCCCGTGTGGTGTAGGTACACCACAGTGCTGTTAGGGAGGGAGCACCAGGATTTTGGACCGAGCGACGGTGAAGGGATTCTTTCCCCCGAGAACCGCACCAATGGAGCTGGTGTGACACCTGCTGTCCGGGCTGGGAATTAATTGGCCGCTGCCGAGATTTCTTGAGGGGGTGGGGGGGCGGTGGGGGTTACGAGGAATATTTCCCTGACCTGTCGACGGGGGCTGCGGACTTCCCTCAGCGGCCACGCTTGCCTTCTCATTGCTCGGACGGCCTGGGTCCGCGGAGGCTGAGGCTGCAGCCGAGAGCACTAGGCCCAAACGCTCATTCTCCACCCGTGAGGGCCCTCGAGCTGCTGACTACCGTACAAAAACCAATCCGCCAGGTGAACTTCCTCTAGACGTATCTCTTCAGCGACTGGTGGACTGGGAACTTGCCGTGGGTTTTATTTTCTTTTTTTTACTGAGACGACCGTGCACCCGTGTTCTCCGAGCGGCTGAATCGACACCCTGAAGACCGACGAGATTTTAACTCGTCCAAGGCTCAACACGGGAGTTAAAATCGGGCCCCGTGCGTTACTCACCCCGTCAGCGTGGGTTAAGGCCCCACCTTACACCTTGACGGGTGACTGGGCGACCCAGTCCGGCGAGTGCCAGCTCACGGTGTGGCCTCCTCGTTGGCACCTTCACACTGAGGAATCACAGGCCCGTCAGTCACTCCCACTCTCTCTCACTCTCTCTCGCTCTGTGTGGGCTAATTTCCTGGTTAAGGGGCTACCCTTTTCTCCGATTCCACCCTCCCCCACCCCTCCAGACGCTCTACTTTTGGTGATTATAGTCGACAGAGGCTTCATGCGTTCAAGTGGCATTGCTGTATTCCCATCGGGTCAAAGGCAACCACTTGCGTTTATATGGCTTCTTAGTGCAACGCAGTATCAAACAAAAGCCCCACGTGAGGTGTGAAGACAGGTGGCCATAAGCTCGGTCAGAGAGGCACGTTTTAAGGGGCGTCCTAAAGGAGGAGAGAGGGGTGGAGTAGTTTGAGGGAGTCAGTTCCGGAGCTTAGGGCCTCCCAGGCAGCTGAAGGCCCGGCCGCCAATGATGGAGCGGTCAAAATCGGGAGGGTGTTCAGGAGACTGGAATTGGAAGCGGTGGGGGGGGGGGGGGTGCGGGCACAGATCTCGGAGGGTTGAGGGGCTGGCGGATCTTTACAGAGATAGCTTGGGGGGGATGGAGGGGGGAGGCTGGCAAGGCCATGGAGAAACAGAGTTGAGAATTTTAAAAAATCCCGGGAGCCAGTGCAGCTCAGTGAGTAGCGGAGGAAGGGGAGGGGGAGAAAAAAATATCATCAGGCTCACCGAATCGCGATTCCATGATGAACCCCTTTCCCAAAAGGACTGCCCGCCATCCAGGTTTGTCTTACTGTCTCCAGGAGCTAATCACGGAGACACTCCTGCTCAGGAATCAGAGGAGTATGTAAAAAAAGGTGGGCTTTTTTAAAGCATTGTATATTATTTATATAAGTATTGGGGATGGAGAGAAAATGAAAGCTGTTTGAGTGGATGGAGCGACTGGCGATACGAAGGAACTCCCAGCAATCACAGATAGGCCTCAGGCCTTACTCCCTGACCACTGGTAGTGCCAAACTTCTGGAGAGAGGCAGAGGAAAACTTAAAGATATCTCTGGCAGAATCACACAGAATCATAGTGCAGAAGAGGCCCTTCGGCCCATCGAGTCTGCACTGACATGTGAGAAACACCTGACCTACCTACCTAACCCCATTTACCAGCACTTGGCCCATAGCCTTGAATGTTATGACGTGTCCAGTGCTCATCCAGGTACTTTTTAAAGGATGTAAGGCAACCCGCCTCCACCACCCTCCCAGGCAGCGCATTCCAGACCCTCACCACCCTCTGGGTAAAAAAGCTTTTCCTCACATCCCCCCTAAACCTCCTGCCCCTCACCTTGAACTTATATCCCCTTGTGACTGACCCTTCAACTAAGGGGAATACCTGCTCCCTATCCACTCTGTCCATGCCCTTCATAATCTTGTACACCTCGATCAGTTCACCCCTCAGTCTTCTCTGCTCCAACGAAAATGAACCAAGTCTATCCAACCTCTCTTCATAACTTAAATGTTTCATCCCAGGCAACAGCCTGGTGAATCTCCTCTGCACCCCTTCCAGTGCAATCACATCCTTCCTATAATGTGGCGACCAGAACTGCACACAGTGCTCCAGCTGTGGCCTCACCGAGGTTCTATACAACTCCAACACGACCTCCCTACGCCCTCCTTTAGGGCACTCCTACCCCTGCCTGCACCCCCCCGGAAAATCTCTCCCAGGTTCCCTCGCGGACAGAGACGCAAATTCCAGGCGTAGCCAACCGAGAACCGAAGGCCGGTGGAAATGATTGTGTAATTGGCCAGAAGGTTATTGGGTGGTTGGCCGCAGGATGTTTGGATGATTTGTCAGGGAACGATTGGGTGATTTGCCACCAGATGAGTGGGTGATTGGCCAGGAGGTGAGTGGATGATTGGCTGGGTTATGAATGGGTGTGATTGGCTGGGGAATTCTGGGTAATTGCATAGGACATATTTGGCTGGAGGGTTATTGGGTGATTGGCCAGGCCTGTTGATTTAAGATCGTCTCCTTGTGGGATGGGGAGCTCGACTCAGGGCAAGGGAAAAGGGCGGCAGGGTTGGGTAGGGTGGCGGAGTGAGTGCTTTGCTTTCTGGGTCTCTGTGGGGTCTAGCTCCTCAGGGGCAAAGTGTAAAGGCCGGAGGGGGGGAGGGGGATGTGACAGTTGCCACTCTGAAGCGAGAGTAATGACCTGGTAAGTGCCGCAGTGCCCTGTGCCCTGCTAACCTTTCCCCTGATTCAACAGTGCCACACAGCTGTAAATGTTTCACCAGTGCGTGCTGTCTCAATTTATTGTTTGGAGCGTGCTCTGCTATTAACTAGTGCTCCACAGGACTTTTATGGTTATAACTATCACTGTGGCAACACCGGGGATGGGGGGGGCTGGGGTGGGGTGGTGGCTGGGTGCGGTGATCTTCCAAACGTGATGGACTCTCTGGTCCATGGAGCCTGTTGTGATAATCACAATCGCCATACTTGTTGTGCGTAAGGACGCACGAATTAGGAGCAGGAATAGGCCGCTCGGCCCCTCGAACCTGCTCCGCCACTCAATAAGATCTGACTGCCACCTCAACCCCACACTCCTGCCCGAACCCCCTCCGATAACCTTTCACCACCCTCCACCCACCGCCCCCCCCCGCCTTGCTTATCAAGTATCTAGCTAGCTCTGTCTTAAAGAGATTCAAAGGCTCTGCTTCCACCGCCGTTTGAGGCCGACAGTTCCAAAGACTCGAGACCCTCTGAGAGAAAAAAATTCTCCTCGTCTCTGTCCTAAATGAGTGACCCCCCCTAGTCCTGGATGCTCCCACAAGAGGAGACATCCTCTCCACATCTTGTCAAGTCCCCTCAGTTTCCTATACGTTCCAATCAAGTCGCCTCTTACTCTTCTAAACCTACAACACAAAAACTCTCCATCAAACCCAAAAACTACCTGACCTGGGCAAGGCAAAAAAAAAAAGGCCAAATTAAAAAGCCGGGCCAATTAGTGGGAAAAAAATGAAAACTGTGGAATTTCTCTCCGACCTCCATCTAGGTGATTGAAACAGGCCCCAGGAGATCCCTCTGGCCCTGAGCTCCCTGCGGCGTCTGAACAGAATCAGGCCCGGCTGGCTCCGTGAATTCAGCGAGCTCCCATCTCCTGGGCACAGCCCTGTTCCCAGGGAAAAGAGGCACCTCCTCACGGAACGCTAACAGCCCAAGGGGGAGGCCATTGGGCCCATCATGTCGGGTGCCGGCTCTCCGAATGAGCCGCTCCGCCAGGCGCCATCGACCCCGCCAACTCTCCCCGTAGCCCCTGCGTGCCCTCCCCTTTTCGGCCTAACTCCCCCCTCGAAGCCCTCGACTGAACCTGCCTCCCTGACCTCTCAGCTTTACCTTGCCTGGCACAACTTTTCAAATCGTGGCCCCCCCACCCCCCGCCACGCCACTCCCTCGGCCTGTTTAACCGGAACAAGCTTGTCCGGGGGAATACAACCTTTGTCATTTTGGAAAGATCAATCGGATCACCTCAAAGTCAACGATTGTTTGCGAACATGATTGCGGCAGGAAACATTATTTCACGGGGATGTCGGCGTCGTTGGCAAGGCCCAGCATTTGTCGCCCATCCCTAATTGACCCTTGAACTGAGTGGCTCACTCGCTCAGAGGGCAGTTAGGAGTCAACCCCATTGCTGTGTGGGGGTCTGGAGTCACGTGTAGGCCCAGACCGGGTAAGGAGGGCAGATTCCCTTCCGTAGAGGGGACATTAGTGAACCAGATGGGGTTTTTATAACCATCGATGAGAGTTATCATGGTCAACGTGACTTTAAGTCTGGCTTCACGTTCTAGATTATTAGTTGAATTCAAATTCCACCAGCTGCCGTGGTGGGATTTGAACCCCGGAGAGGCCCACTCTGGATTACCAGCCCAGTGACGTTACCACTATGCTACCGTCTCACCCCCTCTCTCCCCCCACCCCCAAAGGGGGCTTCCCCTAAATTTACCCCAAGCCTCAACGGTGTGAGGCCCTTTCTTCCAGGCATCCAGCTGCAGCGTTACATCGGGAATAAGAACAGAAAGTTCTAGAAATACTCAGCCCGCTCAGGCCTCCTGGTAACAAATAATTTAACAGGCACGGTGCAGCAAAGAGGGGGTTGGGGATGTTGGTTTAAAATGTTCTGCCAAACCCCTTGCGTTTGAATCAGTACCTTGCTCTCTGCTCCCGTGTAAAGGATGACAGGACATTTGTTGGGTAGCTGGTAGTAAGTGGCATAGTTAAAGATTGTAAAAACCTGGCTGATCGGTAAAGTGTTGTTGGCCCCCATACGATCCAAAGTCGGAAGGGCACCCCATGGGAGATTATGATGGAAGATTATATGAAAATAGGGAGGGGCAGGAGTAGCAAACAGGAAGAAATGGAACAGAAGCTAGGATTTACCGAACATTCAAATTAGGAGCAGGAAGTAGGCCTCGAGCCTGCTCTGCCATTTTTCTTTGTAAGCTCGGAAGTGTGAGTTTATTATAAGTATTGGCCCAAATTGGTATCCATTTCCATGCCACTATGTTTAACGAATGAAAGGGATGCTTTGAAGGGAGGGAGTAAGCCTCGATCTGCGTTTTCACTGAACTTAGTGGCGTTAGGATTCCGGAAATGTCCACACCGGACTCGAAACGTCAACTCTCTCTGCGCCGATGCTGCCAGACCTGCTGGGGTTTTTCCGGCGCTTTCTGTTTTCAGTTCAGATTTCCAGCAGGTGCACTACTTTGCTTTGAAATCGGTCCTGCGGAGCAGCTTTGGTTGAAGGCGGGAAGTGGTGGGGGGGGGCCGGTTTGGGGGTGCGCTATGTGGGTAACCCACAGGGTTTAGTCTCCACTTCCACCTCCATTTGCCGTGTGCCTCAGCAATCTCTGGTGGTCTGGCCGGAATGATCCGGTAGTGTTCGGCTGCTGACGACACGGTAGGTGTAGCTAATTCTTTGTGGAGCAAAGTGATGTTGTTGAGTTGCGGGGGGATGGGGGGGTGGTGGAATGGGCTAAAACATTGGCAGCTGGGTATAAAATGTGATGCTTCTGGTCGGAAGCATTAAACTCGCAAAGCTGGTTCCAACTTCGAGATTGAGTGGAATGGGCCTATGTCCTGACATTGGGGGACTCGGTGGCGTAGTGCTAATGTCACTGAGTTAGTAATCCTAGATGCTCAGGCTAATGCTCTGGGTTCAAATCCAGATGCTCAGGGCAATGCTCTGGGTTCAAATCCAGATGCTCAGGCTAATGCTCTGGGTTCAAATCCAGATGCTCAGGCCAATGCTCTGGGTTCAAATCCAGATTCTCAGGCTAATGCTCTGGGTTCAAATCCAGATGCTCAGGCTAATGCTCTGGGTTCACATCCAGATGCTCAGGCCAATGCTCTGGGTTCAAATCCAGATGCTCAGGCTAACGCTCTGGGTTCAAATCCAGATGCTCAGGCCAATGCTCTGGGTTCAAATCCAGATTCTCAGGCTAATGCTCTGGGTTCAAATCCAGATGCTCAGGCTAATGCTCTGGGTTCAAATCCAGATGCTCAGCCAATGCTCTGGGTTTAAATCCAGATGCTCAGGCTAATGCTCTGGGTTCAAATCCAGATGCTCAGGCCAATGCTCTGGGTTCAAATCCAGATGCTCAGGCCAATGCTCTGGGTTCAAATCCAGATGCTCAGGCCAATGCTCTGGGTTCAAATCCAGATTCTCAGGCTAATGCTCTGGGTTCAAATCCAGATTCTCAGGCTAATGCTCTGGGTTCAAATCCAGATGCTCAGGCCAATGCTCTGGGTTCAAATCCAGATGCTCAGGCTAATGCTCTGGGTACAAATCAAGATGCTCTGGCCAATGCTCTGGGTTCAAATCCAGATTCTCAGGCTAATGCTCTGGGTTCAAATCCAGATGCTCAGGCTAATGCTCTGGGTTCAAATCCAGATGCTCAGGCCAATGCTCTGGGTTCAAATCCAGATTCTCAGGCTAATGCTCTGGTTCAAATCCAGATGCTCAGGCCAATGCTCTGGGTTCAAATCCAGATGCTCAGGCTAATGCTCTGGATTCAAATCCAGATGCTCAGGCCAATGCTCTGGGTTCAAATCCAGATTCTCAGGCTAATGCTCTGGGTTCAAATCCAGATGCTCAGGCTAATGCTCTGGATTCAAATCCAGATTCTCAGGCCAATGCTCTGGGTTCAAATCCAGATTCTCAGGCCAATGCTCTGGATTCAAATCCAGATTCTCAGGCTAATGCTCTGGGTTCAAATCCAGATGCTCAGGCTAATGCTCTGGGTTCAAATCCAGATGCTCAGGCCAATGCTCTGGGTTCAAATCCAGATTCTCAGGCTAATGCTCTGGGTTCAAATCCAGATGCTCAGGCTAATGCTCTGGATTCAAATCCCACCACCACTGGCAGAATTTTATTTCAATTGATAAAACCTGGAGTTGAAAGCTACTCTCAGTCATGGTGAATGTTGATAACAGTTGTTGTAAAACACTCGCCTGCTTCCCTTTCAGAGAAGAAAATCTGATTTCCTTACTCCACTGGCCACACAGCAATGGGGGTGACTCTTAGCTGTCCTCAGTTCAAGGGGCATTTAGGGGTGGGCAACAAATGCTGGTCCCTGCCAGCGACGCCCACATCCTGTGAAAGGATTAAAAAGGAAAATGGCTGGACTGGCTCGAGGGATATGGGTTACAATTAGGTGGTCGGCTGGGTGCCTCTCAGCTAAATTCGGAAGCAGTCAGTTTTGACCACTGGTGGTATTGAGCTATCCTGAGGATTGGGTGGGACACCAGTGTCACACTCTGCCCCAGGTCACTCCTCATTGATTCAAACGGAGGCTGAAATCAGGATATAAAACCTGCAGTCGTGTCATTTTCGCCAGGGTTGGGGAACGTAGGACCTAGGAGCAGGAGGAGGCCATTCAGCCCTTTGATCCTGCTCCGCCATTCAATAAGATCAAGGCTGGTCTGGTTGTGGAAATGAGTGTTTGGGCCCTTGGACGGTGAGGACAGGGGAAATGAAGGGGCAGGTGTTGCATCTTCTGCGGTTGCATGGGAAGGTGCCGTGGGAGGGGGTTGAGGTGTAGGGGGTGATGGAGGAGTGGACCAGGGTGTCCAAGAGGGAACGATCCCTGAGGAATGCCGCCAGGGGGGGTGAAGGGAAGATGTGTTTGGTGGTGGCATCATGCTGGAGTTGGCGGAAATGGCGGAGGATGATCCTTTGAATGCGGAGGCTGGTGGGATGATAAGCAAGGACAAGGGGGACCCTATCATGTTTCTGGGAGGGAGGAGAAGGCGTGAGGGTGGATGCGTGGAAGATGGGCTGGACACGGTTGTGGGCCCTGTCAACCACCGTGGGCGGAAAACCTTGGTTAAGGAAGAAGGAGGACATGTCACAGGAACTGTTTTGGGAAGTAACATCATCAGAACAGATGCGACGGAGGCGAAGGAACTGAGAGAATGGGATGGAGTCCTTACAGGAAGCGGGGTGTGAGGAGCTGTTGTCGAGGTAGCTGTGGGAGTCGGTGGGTTTGTAATGGATATTGGTGGACAGTCTATCACCAGAGATTGAGACAGAGAGGTCAAAGAAGAGAAGGGAAGTGTCAGAGATGGACCACGTGAAAATGATGGAGGAGTGGAGATTGGAAGCAAAATTAATAAATTTTTCCAGGTCCCGATGAGAGCATGAAGCAGCACCGAAGTAATCATCGATGTACCGGAGAAAGAGTTGTGGGAGGGGGCCAGAGTAGGACTGGAACAAGAAATATTCCACATACCCCATAAAGAGACAGGCATAGCTGGGGCCCATGCAGGTACCCATAGCCACACCTTTTATTTGGAGGAAGTGAGAGGAGTTGAAGGAGAAATTGTTCAGCGTGAGAACAAGTTCAGCCAGACGGAGGAGAGTAGTGGTGGATGGGGATTATTCGGGCCTCTGTTCGAGGGAGAAGCTAAGGGCCCTCAGACCATCCTGGTGGGGGATGGAGGTGTAGAGAGATTGGACGTCCATGATGAAGAGGAAGCGGTTGGGGCCAAACATCAGTTTCCCAGCGTCGGGACTGGACAAGGTGAGAATTCTGTTCCCGGGATTTTAAAGGCGGGTGGAGCTTCCTGATGAACTGCGTCGGGAAGCCCCCCTTCCGCACGTGTTAGCCTGTCGCGCACGCTGATTAAAAGGGCCCCTCGCCCGAATTAATTGCCCTCCCCCCCCCCATCCCCCCGGGCAAGTTAAGCTCCCCGCCAGTGGGAAATTGGAGTGTCCGCTTTTGCGACTGTCCGTAAGTGGCGCGCTCTCCAGGCGAGTTTCGCTTCTCCCACCGGCTTTGAGGTCAGTAGACGCGGCCTTCACCTGCTTGCGGGAGCGCTCAGAACTCACACACACACCGAACGCCGGTAGCACGGGCTGCACCAATTGTGGGGGGAAGGGTGGAGAGGAGGCTGGACCCGGGTGGCGGGCTGAGGGGGGGAAGGGAAGGAGGGAGGGAGGTTCGCGGGTTGACCTTTAAGTATGGCACCCGGACATCCTGCCCGGCCCTGGCCATGGTATTTCCCGTGCTCTGCGCGGGTGAAGGAGCAGCGAGCTGGACAGTGTAAGATGGCTGGCGATCAGCTCTCCCGCTCCCATCCCAGCGGGAATCACTCCCACTCTCTGCCCACCCGCCACCGATCTTGGACTTCAGAACAGACGTTTCCACCCTAGGGGGTCAAGTTGACAGCCACAGCTCGTGTAGCTGAAACATGGGACGGCCACTAAGATTCTAGATTTAGGGTGAGGCTCAATGTGACGAGGGAGATGCAAGGTGGTAAAACAGCAGAAGAGTGGGACCTGAAAGCACACGAGTTAGGAGCAGGAATGAGGCCACTCGGCCCCTCTCCGAGCCTGCTCTGCCATCCAATAAGATCGTGGCTGATCTGACTGTGGCCTCAACTCCACATTCCTGCTCACCCCCCACCCCTCCTCCTCTGATAACCTTTCACGCCCTTGCCTATCGAGAATCTATCCAGCTCTGCCTTAAAAATATTCAAAGGCTCTGCTTCCACTGCCTTTTGGGGAAGAGAGTTCCAAAGACTCACGACCCCCCATGAGAGAAAAGAATTAGACCATAAGACATAGGAGCAGAATTTAGGCCATTCGGCCCATCGAGTCTGCCCCGCCATTCAATCATGGCTGATAAGTTTCTCAACCCCATTCTCCCACCTTCTCCCCGTAACCTTTGACCCCCTTACCAATCAAGAACCTATCTATCTCCGTCTTAAATACACTCAATGACCTGGCCTCCGCAGTGTGGCAATGAATTCCATAGATTCACCACTCTCTGGCTAAAGAAGTTTCTCCTCATCTCTGTTCTAAAAGGTCTTCCCTTTACTCTGTGGCTGTGCCCTCGGGTCCTAGTCTCTCCTACTAATGGAAACGTCTTCCCCACGTCCACTCTATCCAGGAATGCTCCTCATCTCTGCCTTAAATGGGTGACCCCTTTATTTTTAAACAGTGACCTCCCCACCTCGTTCCAGATTCTCCCACAAGAGGAAACATTCCCTCCACGTCCACCCTGCCAAGACCCCCTTACATGTTTCAATCAAGTCCCCTCTTACTCTTCTAGGGTACAAATAAAAGGGTGAGAAAACAGATGACAAGGGTTAGAAAAAGGGAGTATGACAAGAAACTTAAATCAACACAAAGAGCTTTTACAATTACAGAGGGAAGAGGAGGGCGGTCAGAGGCAATGGCCTCCCTGAAAGGTCACACATAAAAAAGGATTGCATTTACACAGCGCCTCTTATGACCACAGGGTGTCGCAAAGCGCTTCACAGCGAACGAAGCACCTTTTGTTTTGTAGGCGTGGTCTCTTTTGCCTCAGAGGAGGCGTGCTTGCCGATTTGCACATAGCAAGCTCCCACAAACAGCATGGCCAGCTCACCTGTTTTTGCTGATGTTGATCGAGGGGTTAAAATATTGGCCCCCGCTGGTGGGGGTGGTGGTGGAGGGTTGGGGGGGCGGGGGGGGGACTAAAAACAGAAAATGCTGGAAGTACTTGGCAAACCTGGCAGCGTCTGCCCCCACCCACACCCCGTATGCCCAGCCGTTCTGTTTCCTTCTCTTTGCATGGCATTTGCATGGATATCAGTCTTGTTTTTCTCGATTTAGTTTTCAGACGTGGCTGCTGTTCGCCATCCGGCCTTTGCCACCTCCTCCGGACCAATCTACTGTTCCTTTCCTTCGTTTCAAACTCCTCTGTCATTTCAGGTTACCCGTCCTATCATCAGCCTTTCCCTTCTGTCCTTCCCTCACCACCCCCCTCCACCCCCACCACCTTTCGCCAACTTTCTAACTAAACATCAACTCTGCTTCTCTCTCCGCAGAGGCTGCCGAGTTTCCCCGACATTTTCTGTTCTTGTTTCAGATTTCCAGCGTCCGTGGTCATTGGCTCCCTTGCACTTCTTTTGAGACGGAGGGATATTTTACCCCCCAACTAAAGGCTAGACAGGCTCCTTGCTTTAACCTCTCATCTGAAAGACAGCACTTCCAACGACGCAGCACTCGCCTGGTACTGACCTTGGAGGCGTCCGTCTAGATTTTTATACCCTTGGCCTCTGCAGTGGAACTTAATCCCCAGTCTCGGGTTCACAGGTAAGAGTCTACCCACTAAGCCACAGCTGACGCCCATATGGTGAATGTAACACGGGAAGTGTAAAATGAGCAAAGTTTTGGCAAATTAAGATCACAGGGATTAATTCCTGCCCTGCCTGAAAGGCAGGATTGTTATGGCAGGGGCTGCTTCTGCCAGACGGGATGTGGGCGTTGCTGAGTGCAGAGGGATCTGGGTGTCCTGGTGCATGAATCGCTGAAAGCTAGTATGCAGGTACAGCAGGTAATAAGGAAGGCAAATGGAATTTTGGCATTTATTGCTAAAGGAATAGAGTATAAAAATAAGGAAGTGTTGTTGCAACTGTGCAAGGCATTGGTGAGACTGCCCCTGGAGTACTGTGCACAGTTTTGGTCCCCTTACTTGAGGAAGGATGTAGTTGCGTTGGAGGTGGTTCAGAGGAGGTTCACTAGATTGATTCCAGAGATGCGGGGCTTGTTTTATAAGGAGAAATTGAGCAGTTTAGGCCTATACTCGCTAGAGTTTAGAAGGATGAGAAATCTAATTGAGGTATATAAGACACTAAAGGGGATAGACAAAGTAGACATGGAGTGGATGTTTCCCCTTGTGGGACATTCTAGAACGAGAGGCCATAGTTTTAGGCTAAGGGCTGGTAGATTTAAATCAGAGATGAGGAGGAATTAATTTTCTCAAAGGGTTGTGAATCCGTGGAATTCACTATCTCAGAGGGCAGTAGATGCCGGGATGCTGAATAAATTTAAGGAAGAGATAGACAGATTTTTAATTAGTAACGGGTTGAAAGGTTATGGGGAGAGGGCGGGAAATTGGAGTTGAGGCCGGAACGAGATCAGCCATGATCGTATTGAATGGCGGGGCAGACTCGAGGGGCTGAATTACCTACCCCTGCTCCTAGTTCTTATGTTCCTTTGTCCATCTCTAATTGCCCTTGAACTGAGTGACTTGCTTGGCCATTTCAGAGGGGAGGTAAGAGTCAACCACATCGCTGTGGGGTCTGGAGGCACTTGTTGGCCCAGACTGGGTAAGGGGGGCAGATTTCCTTCCCTAAAGGGGCATTAGTGAACCAGATGGGTTTTTACAACAATCGACGATGGTTGTCACCTCTTATGCTCTGTCCACACAACTGAGTGATCGCAGGCACCGGCCAGGAGTAATATTATCCCATGAAAAATAGAATTAGGGCCGTGGTAATTGGTCAAAATGGGAAAAGGGTCGGGGTCAAGAGGGAATGGAAGGTTCGATTGGGGGACAGGAGGCGGTGGGGGTCAGTAGGTGGGAGGAAGGAGGAGCTGCTGCTTGGTTGGTCTGTTGATTCTGGGGCTGAGGACGTGGGCTTTGTGGTGGAGAGAAATCAGAGGCCCGAGCCGGGGGTGGGGAGGCTGCAAGCCTTATGGGGAGAATTGACGTTGGGAGATCTGAGGGGTACACTTGGAGATCTTGGGGAGGGGAAGGGCGTTGATGCTGGGAGAATTGGATAGCTCAGTGGGGGTTGGGTGGCGGGGAGAACGGGTACAGCAGTAGATTGAACGCCAGAACGCAACTAAAGCGGGTGCCCGCCCGTCAGAGCCGACAGGCTAATGCCCACCGACATGCTAGTCTCTGCGCTGGTGCCTGGTTTCAGAGAGATGTGGGTGCAGGTGTCAGTGTGTCCTCTTCTGGGGTTAAAGCGGTGGGGGGTGGTGTGGTCCTGGGATTCCACGGAGCCTCTTGCAGATGGAGCACCTGCAGGAAGAAGACAATGTTCGCATGTTCGATCATCACATGGACAACTAGGCAGGCTGATGGGACAATGGGGAACGGCAGCATGGTGCCATCTCGATTGGAGGATCAGCGCCCCCCCCCCTCCCCCGCCGCTCTCGCATCTGCACTCCTACCTTCCTCCGAGACCCCTCCCTCCCCATGACTGGCAGAACGAGCTCTAGGCCATCCATCTCATGGCGAGACAGGACCCGTAGATCTGGCTCCCCCACTGCCCATTTGGCCTACCAGCCCTTCCCCCAAACCAGCCACCCACCACCCCCCACCCCCACTACCCCCAAGAGCCGAGTTGTGGGGCGGGTCAGAGGGCCACACCTCACCCTCCAAGGCGCTAAGGCCAAGTGGGCAGACCTCCCAGCCTTTTCTAGCACAGGCTCCCGTGCAGGTTGGCGCATACGCTCCTTCACCCCTGAGTGTGACGAGGAACACATCTCCGTGCAGTTCCACGCCAACTCTGTGCTCACCCTTGCCAACTGTAGGGGATTGGCAAACCTTTCACCTGGGTGTTTTAAAATCTATGTGTTTACCGTTGCCTTAACTGGGAGTTAGATTAATCAGGGGAGCTAGAAGTTATTATAGTAGTGATTTGAAAACTTATGTTTGTGTTTAAAATCATTTTCAATTAAGGTTTAACTTAGTTTTTTACGAAACCTATAAGACTCGGTGGTCTTATTACTACTGAATTCAAGGCACACATCTCGAAATAAACGCAAATTGCAAAACAGTTGTGGCAGTTGTTTCGAGTTTCCCTTTGGGATTTGAGCAAGTTCAGCATTTACATAACACAGCACTGTATCCACGTTCACACCCCACTTTGTGCCTGCTGACCTAGGCTGCCATCTCTGCCTATTGCCTTCTTGGTCACACACAGTGGCCTGCTCGTGCCATCCCTGGGCATCAGGACTTCATGCCTGGCGCTGACCTTCCCTATGAGTATGCCCAGGCGCTCGTTGCAGAAACAGGGGTAAGAGTACCCACCAGACTTACCCTCCCATCTTCCGTGTGCCCACCGGGTGCTGAGGCCATTGCTGCTGAGCAGAATCCATCTTTTTCTTGCTGCAGCACTGTGCCCTCGGCCTCCCCCACAGCCTCCGGGAGCCTTCAGGGAGCTGCCCGTACGCTTATTAAAGCCCCCGCTGGTTTCCCCATTAGACCCGGCGCCCGGCTCGTTCCCACCCCACCCCGCCCGCTCCATCAGGTCAACCAGAGGACACATTTCAGGCCTTAACTGGCCACCCCGTGTGAAATCGTATTTATAATGCAATCTTGTGCGCCCTGACAGGCACGGAATTTAGGCCCAGGGGTTGGATTGGAGGCCGGATGCTGGCTTGGCATGCGGGGGGTTTGGGAGTTGCGGGGCGGTGGGGGGTGTGGGTATGGAAATCAAGGGCCTGGTGGTGCTGCTGGGAGAGGTTGGAGGCCTCGGGGTTGGGGTGCTGGACAGCTGGTAGTAAGGCGGGTATTGGGGAACTCATGATGGGATTGGAGGGCTTGGTGGGGGGGGGAAGGTGATAGGTTAAGGGGCCTGATTGTGGAGGCTCCTCAGGCAAGCACCTGAATCCAGGCCCAGAAGGAAGAAAAACAGTTCGGATCAGGACTCTTATTTCCCAGTTTTTACTGGTGTTCCATTTTAAGGTATACAAGACCAGTTGGGACCAGTACTCTTATTCCCCAGTTTTTACTGTTTTTTTACCTTCTGAGGGGGTGCTCGGAGCTGGGGTAGGTACAAAAGCCACTTAATTCCCGAATCCACTTAGTGGTCATCCTGATGAAGGTGCCGGGTTTCCCGGTTCTGCCTATCCTCTGACAGAAGGTCACGACCTCCTATGCCAGCAATGCCCGGCAGGGGGTGGGGGGGGGAGGGGTAGGGGTAGGTGGGGGGTTGTAGGGGTTGGTGGGAGGGGGTGGTCCCACACGAATTGTGAGCCCTTCTGGCAATCAAAAAGCATATCATAAAATCCTTAAAATGCTCCTAAATCATAAAAAGCAAGGCTTGCAGCGGCTTACCAAAGCAAAGTAGTGCAGGAGACCTGGAAAACAAACCCAAACTGAAGATGCTGGTAATACCCAGCAGTCCAGGGCACATCCATGTGCGAGAGAGAGAAACAGATTTAAACATTAACCTTGTGTACTTCTCTCTCCACAGGCATGTCCTGATCTGCTAAGCATTTCCAGCACTTTCGATTTTTACTACAGAGGGTTAAATGGTTTATGGATCAGTCAAGTATACGGAGGGGGGTGGTGGGGGGTCAATGAACCTCCACACGTTGACCCACAAACACACACACACACACACACTTTCACACAGGGACATCCAGGGAATGTCAGGGAATCCCACGTCAATCGCTATCCCCCATGCCCTCGTTCAGGTTTCAGCTGAGGAGCCTAATGCATGTGGGGGGTCAGGGACCCTGGTTCTAGACCCTAGTCCTTACCGATCTCTGGCTCGGTTGCACTCGAGCCTCAGCGAATCCCACAGAGTTTAGCTCTTACCTATGAAGGATTGCTGCTCATGTTATCTGGTGGGTAAGTGGTGCCAGTGGTTACTTTTCGTTTGCATTGAGCTTCCCTCCAGGTCCTGTGCTTTCCTCTGGACATTATCTGTCCTGCTCAGGTGCTACTTCCTCCCCATTGTCTTTTGCTCAAGGGACCCACTTCGCTCCTCACCCGAAGTCCGAGATCCTCCCGCTCTTCTTGCTTGGCTTTATCTGTTTTTTATTTTTGGTTTCTGCCCGTTGAAGGTCATCTAGCGGCCTGACTAAGGCGATGTCGATTCGGGTGTCGGGGGTTCCAGGCGCTCCGGCCGTGAATGCTATCTGCTCCTCGCTGTCGTTCCCAGTTTCAGGATTTGCGCTCCTTGGATTGTTACGGTGCAGAAGTCGGGGGGGAGTGGGGGGGGGGTGCCATTCAGCCCATCGGGTCTGCACCCGCTCCCCGAAAGAGCAACTCGGCCTAGTCACTCCCTTCGCCCCTACTTCCCACTCCCCCCCCCCCCCCCCCCCACCCCCACCCCCGGCGTTCGCCTCGTAATCCTGCACATTCTCCCTTTCGGGATAATAACGGTAATCCGATCTTTCACCACAATTTCTCCAATTTCCTCCATTTAAAGGCGCTTCTTAAACAGGTAAAGTAAGCAGTAAGGAAAGCAGGGGATATGCCGTTTTAATCACAAGGGGGTTAAAGGTCTAAGAGTAAGGAGTATGGGGCTCTGGTGAGACCGGGGCCTGCAGTAATTGAAAGAGTTTTTGGTCTCTTTGCCCAAGGTGTAGATATACTTGCTTTGTGGGGTGGGTGGGTGGGTGGGTGGGTGCTGCGGTGAAGATTAATTACTGGACTGGGATGGTTGGGTCTATAAGGAGAGCTGAGTCGACCGCCTCAGAGAATGCCCTGAGTTTGCAGAGGAAAAGCGTCCCCGACGTACTATTCGGCTACCTGGGGCTGCACTTGTGCGCACCCAAGCAGGTGCACATTGGCTGAGACCACAAATTTAGCGTGTACCCCCGCTCCTGGTGTTTCACCCTTTATCACTCCGCCAACAAGCTTTGTTTTTTTTTTAATTTATTCGTTCAAGGGATGTGGGTGTCGCTGGCTAGACCAGCACTTATTGTTCATCCCTATTATAATTGCCCCTTGAGAAGATGGGGGTGAGCCGCCATCTTGAACCACTGCAGTCCTTGTAGTGTAGGTACACCCACAGCGCTGTTAGGGAGGGAGTTCCAGGATTTTGACCCAGCATCAGTGAAGGAACGGCCGATATGTTTCCAAGTCAGGATGGTGAGTGACTCAGAGGGGAACTTGCAGGTGGTGGTGTTCCCATGTGTCTGCTGCCCTTGTCCTTCTAGATGATAGAGGTTGTGGGTTTGGAAGGTGCTGTCGAAGGAGCCTTGGTGAGTTGCTGCAGTGCATCTTGTAGACGGTACACACACTGCTGCTACTGTGCGTCGGTGGTGGAGGGAGTGAATGTTGAAGGTGGTGGATGGGGTGATAATCAAGTGGGGCTGCTTTGTCCTGGATGGTGTCGAGCTTCTTGAGTGTTGTGGGAGCTGCACTCATCCAGGCAAGTGGGGAGTATTCCATCACACTCCTGACTTGTGCCTTGTAGATGGTGGACAGGCTTTGGGGAGTCAGGAGGTGAGTTACTCTCCACAGGATTCCCAGCCTCTGACCTGCTCTTGATCCTGAAAAGTCCTTGAGCCAGTTGGCCTGTCTTGTGACTTTGCAACCACTCCCTTACCTCAGGGTGAGCCTTCTCAAGACCTGGGTTCATATCATCATCTTTTGAGTTCCCAAACTATCAATTGCTCATCACATTTTTCTCCATTCACCTCACTGGCTAGAAGTGATGAAACTCAGCCAGGATACTTTGACCAACTTAAACCATTTTAAGCTATTGCAACACGGTTTAAAGCTGGCTAATGTTCCTTCTGCAGAACGTTATTTCGAACAATTACTGGGTTTTACACCACATTGCATATCAAGGTTTTTGGAGGGCATTTACCCTGCCAAATAACAGAGGGGGGAAGTGAGGCCATGGATGGAGTTGGAGGCAAAGGTGATAACTAAAACGGAGGTGTCGCTGGACTGGGAGCCAGTGTAGGTCAGTAAGCATGGTGGTTGAAGGGTTAAAGGGGCTTTATGAGAATTAGGATATGGGCAGCAGATGAGCTCAAGATTACCAAGTGTGGAAGATGGTGTAGTGGTATTGTCTGGACTAGTAATCCATAGGACCCAGGGTAATGCTCTGGGGATCTGGGTTTAAATCCTCCCACAGCAGATGGTGGATTTGAATCCAATAAAAGTCTGGAATTAAAAGTGTGATGACCATGAAACTATTGTGGTAATAAACCCATCTGGTACACTAATGTCCTTTTGGGAAGGAAATCTGCCATCCTTACTTGGTCTGGCCTACATGTGACCTGTTGTTGACCCTTAAATGCCCTCGCAACTAGGGGATGGATAATAAATGCCGGCCTGGCCAGTGATGCCCACATCCAATGAATAGGGATAAAAAAGAGGAACACCCCCCCCCTCCCCACCACCCCCCCTCCCCCAACCTTGGCGAAGACTGAGCAAAGCTAAGAGAGGGGGCATGGGTGGGGGGGTGTCAATGGCAGATTGGCTGAGGCAGTGTCCCCAGGGGTATGAGTTAGGTGGTCTTTATGTTGGCACAGGTGTGGGTTTCAAAGTCACATAGGCTTGCAGACAGCTTTGTCAGAACTGCTGTATACTTCCAGTGGCTTTCACAAGGTGTGAAGTGTTAACTTGTTTTTCATTCCCCTTTGTGAAGGATCACGTTAAAGATTAAAACATTCCTAATTCCATGTGTTAAGCCCTGTTTCAAGGCTTATTTGTGTTGCCGTGGGTTCAAGTTAGCCTAAGTGAAGCTCTCGGGACCATTTTACCTTTAGTAAACATTACCCGTCGCAATTGTCTTTTATACAAATTTACTTCACCGGACAGCTCTGTTAGTCGCCCACTCTGGGATTGGATGAACCAATTGAGCGGTTATTGGGAACACCGAGCTATTGCTATCAGCTATCCTTTCACTTACTCTCCTGACGCCTTTGGGAATAAGTGATTCCGTGGGTGGCTTCTTGTGCACCCCATGTTGGAGCCAAACCCACTCCTGAATTACCCTCACTCTCTTCAACAGGGAGTTGACAGCCTGCCAGGTAAGGATTCTGAACATCAAATCCTTTTTAACTCCCTTTCTGCCTCCTGGACAACAACCACCCCCACCCCCCCACCCCCCCCCCACCACCCCTCCCCCTCCAAAAAACCCCCCAACGGACAATTTTGGTACCTGTGCCCAAATGATAGAGCGGGGAACTGAAGTTGGCACTTTGCTGGTCCATTACCTCACCAAGGAGCGTACTGGTGGAGAATTTGCTCTGAGCTCAGCTAGGTTGACCGGAGGTCTCACATATTAAGTTGTTAAAAAGTTACATCCCATCGCTAGCTTTCTCGGGACTCAGCTGATTTGATTTTATTCGTGGGCGTCGCTGGCTGGGCCAGCGCTTATTGCCCATCCCTAATTGCCCCCTTGAGAAGGTGGGGGTGAGCCGCCTTCTCGAACCACTGCGGTCCCTGTGGTTAATTCTATCAGTGCAACTTGATCTGTCTAATTACATCTCGCCATTGTCCCATAGGCATCTCCCTCCATCACAGGGAAACATTTTGGCTACTCATAGCTCAAGGGCCACACCTCTACCAGCAAGGAGCAAGGCAAGGAGGCAGGTCCTCTATGCACGACCGAAGCTGGTCCATGGTTTGAGCCCATGCCTGTTGACATCATTCCGCATCTCACCCTAGTCAACTGAGCTAAGCGT
>JANJGN010005452.1:0-21199 GCA_026770705.1 Isurus oxyrinchus | reverse complement strand
CCATCAAACACCCCTATCCCCATCAAACCCCCCCATCCCCATCAAACATTCCCATCCCCATCACACACCCCGATCCCCATCAAACACCCCCATCCCCATCAATCACCCCCATCCTCATCAAACACCCCCATCCCCATCAAACACCCCCATTAAATACCCCCATCCCCATCAAACACCCCCTTCCCCATCAAACACGCCCATCCCCATCAAACAACCCTATCACCATCTAACACCCCCATCAAACACCCCCATCTCCATCAAACACCCACATCCCCATCAAACACCCCCATTAAACACCCCTATCCCCATCAAACACCCCCATCCCCTTCAAACACACCCATCAAACACCCCCATCCTCATCAAACACGCCCATCCCCATCAACCATCCCCATCCCCATCAAACACTCTCATCGCCATCAAACATCCCGATCAAACACCCCCATCAAACACCCCCCATTCCCCATCAAACACCCCCAGCAAACACTCCTATCCCCATCAGACACCCCCATCCCCATCAAACACCCCCATCAAACACCCCTATCCCCATCAGACACCCCCTTCCCCTTCAAACTCCTCCATCCCCATCAGTCACCCCCATCCCCATCAAACACCCCCATCCTCATCAAACACCCCCAACCTCATCAAACACCCCCATCCCCATCAAAGACCCCCATCAAACACCCCCATCCCCATCAAACACCCCCATCCGCATCAAACACGCCCATCATACACCCCCATCCCCATCAAACGCCCCCATCAAACATCCCCATCCCCATCAAACACCCCCATCCCCATCAAACACCCCCATCAAACACCCCCATCCTCATCAAACACCCCCATCCCCATCAAACACCCCCATCAAATACCCCCTTTTGCATCAAACACCCCCATCAAACACCCTCATCCCCATCAAACACCCCCATCCCCATCAAACACCCCCATCAAACACCCCCATCCCCATCAAACACCCCCATCCCCATCAAACACCCACATCCCCATCAAACACCCACATCCCCATCAAACACCCCCATCAAACACCCCTAAACCTCATCAAACACCCCCATCAAACACCCCCAACCTCATCAAACACCCCCATCAAATAACCCAATGCCCATCAAACACCCCCATCCCCATGAAACACTTGCATCCCCATCAAACACCCCCATCAAATTCCCCATCCCCATCAAGCACCCCCATCCCCATCAAACACCCCCATCACCATCAAAAACCCCCATCAAATACCCCCATTCCCATCAAACACCCCCCATCCCCATCAAACACCCCTATCCCCATCAAACCCCCCCCATCCCCATCAAACATTCCCATTCCCATCAAACACCCCCATCCCCATCAAACACCCCCCATCAAATTCCCCCATCCCCATCACACACCCCCATCCCCATCAAACACCTCCATCCCCATCAATCACCCCCATCAAACACCCTCATCCCCATCAAACACCCCCATCCCCATCAAACACCGCCAACCCCATCAAACACCCCCATCTCCATCAAACACCCCCATCCTCATCAAACACCCCCATCCCCATCAAACACCCCCATTAAATACCCCATCCCCATCAAACACCCCCTTCCCCATCAAACACGCCCATCCCCATCAAACATCCCTATCACCATCTAACACCCCCATCAAACAACCCCATCTCCATCAAACACCCCCATACCCATCAAACACCCCCATTGAACACCCCTATCCCCCATCAAACACCCCCATCCCCTTCAAACACCCCCATCAAACACCCCCATCCTCATCAAACACGCCCATCCCCATCAACCATCCCCATCCCCATCAAACTCCCCCATCAAACACTCTCATCGCCATCAAACATCCCGATGAAACACCCCCATCAAACACCCCCATCCCCATCAAACACCCCCAGCAAACACTCCTATCCCCATCAAACACCCCCATCCCCATCAAACACCCCCATCAAACACCCCTATCCCCATCAGACACCCCCTTCCCCTTTCAAACACCCCCATCCCCATCAGTCACCCCCATCCCCCATCAAACACCCCCATCCTCATCAAACACCCCCCAACCTCATCCAACACCCCCATCCCCATCAAAGACCCCCATCAAACACCCCCATCCCCATCAAACACCCCCCATCCGCATCAAACACGCCCATCATACACCCCCATCCCCATCAAACGCCCCCATCAAACATCCCCATCCCCATCAAACACCCCCATCAAACACCCCTTCCCCATCAAACACCCCCATCAAACACCCCCAACCTCATCAAACACCCCCATCAAACACCGCCAACCTCATCAAACACCCCCATCAAATACCCCCAACCTCATCAAACACCCCCATCAAATACCGCTATCCCAATCATACACCCCCATCAAACACCCCCAACCTCATCAAGCACCCCCATCAAACACCGCCAACCTCATCAAACACCCCCATCAAATACCCCTATCCCAATCAAACACCCCCATCCCCATCAACCACCCCCATCCGAATCAAACACCCCGGTCCCCATCAAACACCCCCATCCCCCATCAAAAACCCCATCCTCATCAAACAGCCCCAACCCCAACAACACCCCCATCCCCGTCAAACACCCCCATCCCCAACAACACCCCCACCAAACACCCCCATCCCCATCAAACACCCCCATCCCCATCAAACAGTTCCATCAAACACCCCCATCCCCATCAAACTCCCCCATCCTCATCAAACACCCCATCCCCATCAAACACCGCCGTCCCCCTTCAAACACCCCCATCCTCATCAAACACCCCCATCCCCATCAAACACACCCATCAAACACCCCCCATCTCCATCAAACACCCCCATCCCCATCAAACACCCACATCCCCATCAAACACCCCCAACCCCATCAAACACCCCCATCCCCATCAAACACCCCCATCCTCATCAAACACCCCCATCCCCATCAAACACCCCCCATCCCCATCAAACACCCCCCATCCCCATCAATCACCCCCATCAAACACCGCCATCCCCATCAAACACCCTCATCCCCATCAAACACCCCCCAACCCCATCAAACACCCCCATCCCCATCAAACACCCCCCATCCCCATCAAACACCCCCATCCCCATCAAACACCCCCTTCCGCATCAAACACCCCCATCCCCATCAAACACCCCCATCAAATACCCCCATTCCCATCAAACACCCCCATCCCCATCAAACACCCCTATCCCCATCAAACCCCCCCCATCCCCATCAAACATTCCCATCCCCATCACACACCCCGATCCCCATCAAACACCCCCATCCCCATCAATCACCCCCATCCTCATCAAACACCCCCATCCCCATCAAACACCCCCCATTAAATACCCCCATCCCCATCAAACACCCCCTTCCCCATCAAACACGCCCATCCCCCATCAAACAACCCTATCACCATCTAACACCCCCATCAAACACCCCCATCTCCATCAAACACCCACATCCCCATCAAACACCCCCATTAAACACCCCTATCCCCATCAAACACCCCCATCCCCTTCAAACACACCCATCAAACACCCCCATCCTCATCAAACACGCCCATCCCCATCAACCATCCCCATCCCCATCAAACACTCTCATCGCCATCAAACATACCGATCAAACACCCCCATCAAACACCCCCATCCCCATCAAACACCCCCCAGCAAACACTCCTATCCCCATCAGACACCCCCATCCCCATCAAACACCCCCATCAAACACCCCTATCCCCATCAGACACCCCCTTCCCCTTCAAACTCCTCCATCCCCATCAGTCACCCCCATCCCCATCAAACACCCCCATCCTCATCAAACACCCCAACCTCATCAAACACCCCCATCCCCATCAAAGACCCCCATCAAACACCCCCATCCCCATCAAACACCCCCATCCGCATCAAACACGCCCATCATACACCCCCATCCCCATCAAACGCCCCCATCAAACATCCCCATCCCCATCAAACACCCCATCCCCATCAAACACCCCCATCAAACACCCCCATCCATCATCAAACACCCCCATCCCCATCAAACACCCCCATCAAATACCCCCTTTTGCATCAAACACCCCCATCAAACACCCTCATCCCCATCAAACACCCCCATCCCCATCAAACACCCCCATCAAACACCCCCATCCCCATCAAACACCCCCATCCCCATCAAACACCCACATCCCCATCAAACACCCACATCCCCATCAAACACCCCCATCAAACACCCCTAAACCTCATCAAACACCCCCATCAAACACCCCCCAACCTCATCAAACACCCCCATCAAATAACCCAATGCCCATCAAACACCCCCATCCCCATGAAACACTTGCATCCCCATCAAACACCCCCATCAAATTCCCCATCCCCATCAAGCACCCCCATCCCCATCAAACACCCCCCATCACCATCAAAAACCCCCATCAAATACCCCCATTCCCATCAAACACCCCCATCCCCATCAAACACCCCCTATCCCCATCAAACCCCCCCATCCCCATCAAACATTCCCATTCCCATCAAACACCCCCATCCCCATCAAACACCCCCATCAAATTCCCCCATCCCCATCACACACCCCCCATCCCCATCAAACACCTCCATCCCCATCAATCACCCCCATCAAACACCCTCATCCCCATCAAACACCCCCATCCCCATCAAACACCCGCCAACCCCATCAAACACCCCCCATCTCCATCAAACACCCCCATCCTCATCAAACACCCCCATCCCCATCAAACACCCCCATTAAATACCCCATCCCCATCAAACACCCCCTTCCCCATCAAACACGCCCATCCCCATCAAACATCCCTATCACCATCTAACACCCCCATCAAACAACCCCATCTCCATCAAACACCCCCATACCCATCAAACACCCCCATTGAACACCCCTATCCCCATCAAACACCCCCCATCCCCTTCAAACACCCCCATCAAACACCCCCATCCTCATCAAACACGCCCATCCCCATCAACCATCCCCATCCCCATCAAACTCCCCCATCAAACACTCTCATCGCCATCAAACATCCCGATGAAACACCCCCATCAAACACCCCCATCCCCATCAAACACCCCCAGCAAACACTCCTATCCCCATCAAACACCCCCATCCCCATCAAACACCCCCATCAAACACCCCTATCCCCATCAGACACCCCCTTCCCCTTCAAACACCCCCATCCCCATCAGTCACCCCCCATCCCCATCAAACACCCCCCATCCTCATCAAACACCCCCAACCTCATCCAACACCCCCATCCCCATCAAAGACCCCCATCAAACACCCCCATCCCCATCAAACACCCCCATCCGCATCAAACACGCCCATCATACACCCCCATCCCCATCAAACGCCCCCATCAAACATCCCCATCCCCATCAAACACCCCCATCCCCATCAAACACCCCCATCAAACACCCCCATCCTCATCAAACACCCTCATCCCCATCAAACACCCCCATCAAATACCCCCTTTCGCATCAAACACCCCCATCAAACACCCTCATCCCCATCAAACACCCCCATCCCCATCAAACACCCCCATCAAACACCCCCATCCCCATCAAACACCCCCATCCCCATCAAACACCCACATCCCCATCAAACACCCCCCTCAAACACCCCCAACCTCATCAAACACCCCCATCAAACACCCCCAACCTCATCAAACGCCCCCCATCAAATAACCCAATGCCCATCAGACACACCCATCCCCATGAAACACTTGCATCCCCATCAAACACCCCCATCAAATTCCCCATCCCCATCAAGCACCCCCATCCCCATCAAACACCCCCATCACCATCAAAAACCCCCATCCCCATCAAACACCCCCGTCCCCATCAAACAACGCCATCCCCATCAAACACTCCCATCCTCATCAAACCCCCCCATGCCCATCAATCACCCCCGTCCCCATCAAACACCCCCATCCCCTTCAAACATCCCCATCCCCATCAAACACCCCCATCCCCATCACACACCCCCAACCCCATCAAACACCCCCATCCTCATCAAACACCCCCATCTCCATCAAACACCCCCATCCCCATCAAACATCCCCATTCCCATCAAACTCCCCCTTCCCCATCAAACACGCCCATCCCCATCAAACACCCCCATCCCCACCTAACACCCCCATCAAACACGCCCATCCCCTTCAAACACCCCCATTAAACACCCCTATCCCCATCAAACACCCCCATCCCCTTCAAACACCCCCATCAAACACCCCAATCCTCATCAAACACGCCCATCCCCATCAACCATCCCCATCCCCATCAAACTCCCCCATCAAACACTCTCATCCCCATCAAACATCCCGATCAAACACCCCCATCAAACACCCCCATCCCCATCAAACACCCCCATCACACACTCCTATCCCCATCAGACACCCCCATCCCCATCAAACACCCCCATCAAACAACCCTATCCCTATCAGACACCCCCTTCCCCTTCAAACACCCCCCATCCCCATCAAACACCCCCGTCCCCATCAAACCCCCCCATCCCCATCAGTCACCCCCATCCCCATCAAACACCCCCATCCTCATCAAACACCCCCAACCTCATCAAACACCCCCATCCCCATCAAAGACCCCCATCAAACACCCCCATCCCCATCAAACACCCCCATCCGCATCAAACCCGCCCATCAGACACCCCCATCCCCAACAAACACGCCCATCATACACCCCCATCCCCATCAAACGCCCCCATCAAACATCCCCATCCCCATCAAACACCCCCATCCCCATCAAACACCCCCATCCCCATCAAACACCCCCATCCCCATCAAACACCCCCATCAAACAGCCCCTCAAACACCCCCATCCCCATCAAACACCTCCATCAAACACCCCCAACCTCATCAAACACACCCATCAAATAACCCAATCCCCATCAAACACCCCCATCCCCATCAAACACCCCCATCCCCATCAAACACCCCCATCAAATTCCCCCATCCCCATCAAGCACCCCCATCCCCATCAAACACCCCCATCACCATCAAAAACCCCCATCCCCATCAAACACCCCCGTCCCCATCAAACACCCCCATCCCCATCGAACACTCCCATCCTCATCAAACACCCCCATCCCCATCAATCACCCTCGTCCCCATCAAACACCCCTATCCCCTTCCAACATCCCCATCCCCATCAAACACCCCCATCCCCATCACACACCCCTATCCCCATCAAACACCCCCATCTCCATCAAACACCCCCATCCCCATCAAACATCCCCATCCCCATCAAACACCCCCATCCCCATCTAACACCCCCATCAAACACCCCCATCTCCATCAAACACCCCCATCCCCATCAAACACCCCCATTAAACACCCCTATCCCCATCAAACACCCCCATCCCCTTCAAACACCCCCATCAAACACCCCCATCCTCATCAAACACACCCATCCCCATCAACCATCCCCATCTCCATCAAACTCCCCCATCAAACACTCTCATCCCCATCAAACATCCCGATGAAACACCCCCATCAAACACCCCCATCCCCATCAAACGCCCCCATCAAACACCCCCATCCCCATCAGACACTCTTCCCCTTCAAACACCCCCATCCCCATCAAACACCCCCGTCCCCATCAAACCCCCCCATCCCCATCAAACACCCCCATCCCCATCAAACACCCCAATCCCCATCAAACACCCCCGTCCCCATGAAACCCCCCCATCCCCATCAGTCACCCCCATCCCCATCAAACACCCCCATCCTCATCAAACACCCCCAACCTCATCAAACACCCCCATCCCGATCAAAGACCCCCATCAAACACCCCCATCCCCATCAAACACCCCCATCCGCATCAAACCCGCCCATGAGACACCACCATCCCAAACAAACACGCCCATCATACACCCCCATCCCCGTCAAACACCCCCATCAAACATCCCCATCCCCATCAAACAGCCCCATCCGCATCAAACAGCCCCATCCCGATCAAACACCCCCATCAAATACCCCCATTCGCATCAAACACCCCCATCCCCATCAAACACCCCCATCCCCATCAAACACCCCCATCAAACACCCCCATCCCCATCAAACACCCCCATCCCCATCAAACACCCCCATCAAACACCCCCTCAAACACCCCCATCCCCATCAAACACCCCCATCAAACACCCCCAACCTCATCAAACACCCCTATCAAACACTCCCAACCTCATCAAACACCCCCATCAAATAACCCCATCCCCATCAAACACCGCCATCCCCATGAAACACCCCCATCCCCATCAAACACCCCCATCAAATTCCCCCATCCCCATCAAGCACCCCCATCCCCATCAAACACCCCCATCACCATCAAAAACCCCCATCCCCATCAAACACCCCCGTCCCCATCAAACACCCCCATCCCCATCAAACACTCCCATCCTCATCAAACACCCCCATCCCCATCAATCACCCCCATCCCCATCAAACACCCCCCATCCCCTTCAAACATCCCCATCCCCATCAAACACCCCCATCCCCATCACACACCCCCAACCCCATCAAACACCCCCATCCTCATCAAACACCCCCATCTACATCAAACACCCCCATCCCCATCAAACATCCCCATCCCCATCAAACACCCCCATCCCCATCAAACACCCCCATCCCTATCAAACACCCCCAACCCCATCAAACACCCCCATCCCCATCAAACACCCCCATCTCCATCAAACACCCCCATCCCCATCAAACACTCCCATCCCCATCAAACACTCCCATCCCCATCAAATACCCCCAAGCCCATCAAACACCCCCATCCCCATCAAACATCCCCATCCCCATCAACACCCCCAACCCCATCAAACACCCCCATCCCCTTCAAACATCCCCATCCCCATCAAACACCCCCATCCCCATCACACACCCCCAACCCCATCAAAAACCCCCATCCCCATCAAACACCCCCTTCTCCATCAAACACCCCCATCCCCATCAAACATCCCCATCCCCATCAAACACCCCCATCCCCATCAAACACGCCCATCCCTATCAAACACCCCCATCCCCATCTAACACCCCCATCAAACACCCCCATCTCCATCAAACACCCCCATCCCCATCAAACACCCCCATTAAACACCCCTATCCCCATCAAACACCCCCATCCCCTTCAAACACCCCCATCAACACCCCCATCCTCATCAAACACGCCCATCCCCATCAACCATCCCCATCCCCATCAAACTCCCCCATCAAACACTCTCATCCCCATCAAACATCCCGATCAAACACCCCCATCAAACACACCCATCCCCATCAAACACCCCCAGCAAACACTCCTATCCCCATCAGACACCCCCATCCCCATCAAACACCCCCATCAAACACCCCTATCCCCATCAGACACCCCCTTCCCCTTCAAACACCCCCATCCCCATCAAACACCCCCGTCCCCATCAAACCCCCCCATCCCCATCAGTCACCCCCATCCCCATCAAACACCCCCATCAAACACCCCTATCCCCATCAGACACCCCTTTCCCCTTCAAACACCCCCATCCTCATCAAACACCCCCAACCTCATCAAACACCCCTATCCCGATCAAAGACCCCCATCAAACACCCCCATCCCCATCAAACACCCCCATCCGCATCAAACCCGCCCATGAGACACCCCCATCCCCAACAAACACGCCCATCATACACCCCCATCCCCATCAAACACCCCCATCAAACATCCCCATCTCCATCAAACACCCCCATCCCCATCAAACACCCCCATCAAACACCCCCATCCTCATCAAACAGCCCCATCCCCATCAAACACCCCCAACAAATACCCCCATTCGCATCAAACACCCCCATCAAACACCCCCATCCCCATCAAACACCCCCATCAAACACCCCCATCCTCATCAAGCACCCCCATCCCCATCAAACACTCCCATCCCCATCAAACACCCCCATCAAACACCCCCTCAAACACCCCCATCCCCATCAAACACCCCCATCAAACACCCCCAACCTCATCAAGAACCCCCATCAAACACCCCCAACCTCATCAAACACCCCCATCAAATAACCCCATCCCCATCAAACACCCCCATCCCCATGAAACACCCCCATCCCCATCAAACACCCCCATCAATTTCCCCCATCCCCGTCAAGCACCCCCATCCCCATCTAACACCCCGCATCACCATCAAAAACCCCCATCCCCATCAAACACCCCCGTCCCCATCAAACACCCCCATCCCCATCAAACACTCCCATCCTCATCAAACACCCCCATCCCCATCAATCACCCCCGTCCCCATCAAACACCCCCATCTCCATCAAACACCCCCATCCCCATCAAACACCCCCAACCCCATCAAACACCCCCATCCCCATCAAACACCCCCATCCCCATCAAACACCCCCACGCCCATCAAACACCCCCATCAAACACCCCCATCCTCAACAAACACCCCAAACCCCATCAAACACCCCCATCCCCATCAAAGACCACCATCAAACACCCCCATCCCCATCAAACACCACCATCCGCATCAAACGCGCCCATCAGACACCCTTCATCCCCAACAGCACGCCCATCATACGCCCCCATCCCCATCAAACACCCCCATCAAACATCCCCATTCCCATCAAACACCCCCGTCCCCATCAAACACCCCCATCCCCATCAAACACACCCATCCCCATCAAACACCCCCATCAAAAACCCAGATCCCCATCAAACACCCCCGTCCCCATTGAACACCTCATCCCCATCAAACACCCCCATCCCCATCAAACACCCCCATCCCCATCAAACACCCCCAACCCCATTAAACACCCCCATCCCCAATAAATAGCAATACCTCCATCAAATATCCCCATCAAACATCCTCATCCCCATCATACACCCCCATCAAACACCCTCTTCCCCATCAAACACCCCCAACCCCTTCAAACACCCCCATCCCCATCAAACACCCCCAACCCCATCAAACACCCCCATCCCCATCAAACACCCCCATCTCCATCATACACCTCCATCAAACACCCCTATCCCATCAAACACCCCCATCAAACACCCCCATCCCCATCAAACACATCCTTCCCCATCAAACACCCCCATCAAACACGCCCATCCCCATCAAACACCCCCATCCCCATCAAACACCCCCATCCCCATCAAACACCCCCATCCCCATCAAACACCCTCATCCCCATCAAACACCCCCAACACCATCAAACACCCCCATCCCCATCAAACACCCCCAACCCCATCAAACACCCCCATCCCCATCAAACACCCCCATCTCCATCATACACCCCCATCAAACACCCCCATCCCCCTCAAACACCCCCATCCCCATCAAACACTCCCATCAAACACCCCCATCCCCATGAAACACCCCCTTCGTCATCAAACACCCCCATCAAACACGCCCATCCCCATCAAACACCCCCATCCCCATCAAACACCCCCCATCCCCATCAAACACCCCCATCCCCATCAAACACCCCCATCCCCATCAAACACCACCATACCCATCAAACACCCCCATCCCCATCAAACACCCCCGTGAAACACCCCCATCCCCATCAAGCACCCCCGTCCCCATCAAACACCCCCATCCCCATCAAACACCCACATCCCCATCAAACACCCCTATCAAACTCCCAGATCCCCATCAAACACCCACGTCCCCATCAAACACCTCATCCCCATCAAACACCCCCCATCCCCATCAAATACCCCCATCCCCATCAAACACCCCCATCCCCATCAAACACCCCCATCCCCATCAAACACCCCCATCCCCATCAAACACCCCTATCCCCATCAAACACCCGCATCAAACACCCCCAACCTCATCGAACATCCCCATTAAACACCCTCATCCCCATCAAACACACCCATCCCCTTCAAACACCCCCATCCCCATCAAACACCCCCGTCCCCATCAAACACCCCCATCCCCATCAGTCACCCCCATCCCCATCAAACACCCCCATCCCCATCAAACACCCCCACGCCCATCAAACACCCCCATCAAACACCCCCATCCTCATCAAACACCCCAAACCCCATCAAACACCCCCATCCCCATCAAAGACCCCCATCCCCATCAAACACCCCCATCCCCATCAAACACCCCCATTAAACACCCCTATCCCCATCAAACACCCCCATCCCCTTCAAACACCCCCATCAAACACCCCCATCCTCATCAAACACGCCCATCCCCATCAACCATCCCCATCCCCATCAAACTCCCCCATCAAACACTCTCATCGCCATCAAACATCCCGATCAAACACCCCCATCAAACACCCCCATCCCCATCAAACACCCCCAGCAAACACTCCTATCCCCATCAGACACCCCCATCCCCATCAAACACCCCCATCAAACACCCCTATCCCCATCAGACACCCCCTTCCCCATCAAACACCCCCATCCTCATCAAACACCCCCAACCTCATCCAACACCCCCATCCCCATCAAAGACCCCCATCAAACACCCCCATCCCCATCAAACACCCCCATCCGCATCAAACACGCCCATCATACACCCCCATCCCCATCAAACGCCCCATCAAACATCCCCATCCCATCAAACACCCCCATCCCATCAAACACCCCCATCAACACCCCCATCCGCATCAAACACCCCCATCCCCATCAAACACCCCCATCAAATACCCCCTTTCGCATCAAACACCCCCATCAAACACCCCCATCCCCATCAAACACCCCCATCCCCATCAAACACCCCCATCAAACACCCCCATCCCCATCAAACACCCCCATCCCCATCAAACACCCACATCCCCATCAAACACCCCCATCAAACACCCCCCTCAAGCACCCCCATCCCCATCAAACACCCCCATCAAACACCCCCAACCTCATCAAACACCCCCATCAAACACCCCCAACCTCATCAAACACCCCCATCAAATAACCCAATGCCCATCAAACACCCCCATCCCCATGAAACACTTGCATCCCCATCAAACACCCCCATCAAATTCCCCCATCCCCATCAAGCACCCCCATCCCCATCAAACACGCCCATTTACATCAAAAACCCCCATCCCCATCAAACACCCCCGTCCCCATCAAACAACGCCATCCCCATCAAACACTCCCATCCTCATCAAACCCCCCCATGCCCATCAATCACCCCCGTCCCCATCAAACAGCCCCATCCCCTTCAAACATCCCCATCCCCATCAAACACCCCCATCCCCATCACACACCCCCCAACCCCATCAAACACCCCCATCCTCATCAAACACCCCCATCTCCATCAAACACCCCCCATCCCCATCAAACATCCCCATCCCCATCAAACTCCCCCTTCCCCATCAAACAAGCCCATCCCCATCAAACACCCCATCCCCACCTAACACCCCCATCAAACACCCCCATCTGCATCAAACACGCCCATCCCCTTCAAACACCCCCATTAAACACCCCTATCCCCATCAAACACCCCCATCCCCTTCAAACACCCCCATCAAACACCCCGATCCTCATCAAACACGCCATCCCATCAACCATCCCCATCCCCATCAAACACCCCCATCAAACACGCCCATCCCCATCAAACACCCCCATCCCCATCAAACACCCCCATCCCCATCAAACACCCCCATCCCCATCAAACACCCTCATCCCCATCAAACACCCCCAACACCATCAAAACACCCCCATCCCCATCAAACACCCCCCAACCCCATCAAACACCCCCATCCCCATCAAACACCCCCATCTCCATCATACACCCCCATCAAACACCCCCATCCCCCTCCAACACCCCCATCCCCATCAAACACTCCCATCAAACACCCCCATCCCCATGAAACACCCCCTTCGTCATCAAACACCCCCATCAAACACGCCCATCCCCATCAAACACCCCCATCCCCATCAAACACCCCCCATCCCCATCAAACACCCCCATCCCCATCAAACACCCCCATCCCCATCAAACACCCACCATACCCATCAAACACCCCCATCCCCATCAAACACCCCCGCGAAACACCCCCATCCCCATCAAGCACCCCCGTCCCCATCAAACACCCCCATCCCCATCAAACACCCCCATCCCCATCAAACACCCCTATCAAACTCCCAGATCCCCATCAAACACCCACGTCCCCATCAAACACCTTATCCCCATCAAACACCCCCATCCCCATCAAATACCCCCATCCCCATCAAACACCCCCATCCCCATCAAACACCCCCATCCCCATCAAACACCCCCATCCCCATCAAACACCCCTATCCCCATCAAACACCCGCATCAAACACCCCCAACCTCATCAAACATCCCCATTAAACACCCTCATCCCATCAAACACACCCATCCCCTTCAAACACCCCCCATCCCCATCAAACACCCCCGTCCCCATCAAACACCCCATCCCCATCAGTCACCCCCATCCCCATCAAACACCCCCATCCCCATCAAACACCCCACGCCCATCAAACACCCCCATCAAAACACCCCCATCCTCATCAAACACCCCAAACCCCATCAAACACCCCCATCCCCATCAAAGACCCCCATCCCCATCAAACACCCCCATCCGCATCAAACGCGCCCATCAGACACCCCCATCCCCAACAAACACGCCCATCATACACCCCCATTCCCATCAAACACCCACATCAAACACCACATCCCCATCAAACACCCCCATCAAACACCCCCAACCTCATCAAACACCCCCATCAAACACCCCCAACCTCATCAAACACCCCATCAAACACCCCCAACCTCATCAAACACCCCCATCAAACACCCCCAACCTCATCAAACACCCCCATCAAACACCCCCAACCTCATCAAACACCCGCATCAAGTAACCCCATCCCCATCAAACACCCCCATCCCCATGAAACACCCCCATCCCCATGAAACACCCCCAACCCCATCAAAAATCCCCATCCCCTTCAAACACCCCCATACCCATCATAACATCCCCATCCCCATCAAACACCCCATCCCAATCAAACACCCCATCCCCATCAAACACCCCCAACCCCATCAAACACCCCCATCCCCATCAAACACACCCATCCCCATCAAACACCCCCATCAAACACGCCCATCCCCATCAAACACCCCCATCCCCATCAAACACCACCATCAAAGACCCCCATCCCCATCAAACACCCCTATCCCCATCAAACACCCCCATCCCCATCAAACACCCCCATCAAACACCCCCATCCTCATCGAACACGCCCATCCCCCATCAAACACCCCCATCCCCATCAAACACCCCCATCCCCATCAAACACGCTCTTCCCCAACAAACACCCCCATCCCCATCAAACAGCCCCATCCCCATCACACACCCCCATCAAACACCCCCATCCGCATCAAACACCCCCATCAAACACCGCCATCCCCATCAAACACCCCTATCCCCATCAAACACCCCCTTCCCCATCAATCACCCCCCATCCCCATCAAACGCGCCCATCAGCACCCCCATCCCCAACAAACACCCCCATCAAACACCCCCATCCCCATCAAACACCCCATCAACACACCCCAACCTCATCAACACCCCCATCAAACACCCCCAACCTCATCAAACACCCGCATCAAATAACCCCATCCCCATCAAACACCCCATCCCAATCAAACACCCCCATCCCCATCAAACACCCCCAACCCCATCAAACACCCCCATCCCCATCAAACACACCCATCCCCATCAACACCCCATCAAACACGCCCATCCCCATCAAACACCCCCATCCCCATCAAACACCACCATCAAAGACCCCCATCCCCATCAAACACCCCTATCCCCATCAAACACCCCCATCCCCATCAAAAACCCCCATCAAACACCCCCATCCTCATCGAACACGCCCATCCCCATCAAACACCCCCATCCCCATCAAACACCCCCATCCCCATCAAACACGCTCTTCCCCAACAAACACCCCCATCCCGATCAAACAGCCCCATCCCCCATCACACACCCCCATCAAACACCCCCATCCGCATCAAACACCCCCATCAAACACCGCCATCCCCATCAAACACCCCCTATCCCCATCAAACACCCCCCTTCCCCATCAATCACCCCCATCCCCATCAAACACCCCCATCCTCATCAAACACCCCCATCCCCATCAAACACACCTCATCCCCCATCAATCACCCCCCATCAACACCCCCATCCCCATCAAACACCCCCATCCCCATCAAACACCCCCCATCCCCATCAAACACCCCCTTCCGCATCAAACACCCCCATCCCCATCAAACACCCCCATCAAATACCCCCATTCCCATCAAACACCCCCCATCCCCATCAAACACCCCTATCCCCATCAAACCCCCCCATCCCCATCAAACATTCCCATTCCCATCAAACACCCCCAACCCCATCAAACACCCCCATCAAATACCCCATCCCCATCACACACCCCCATCCGCATCAAACACCCCCATCCCCATCAATCACCCCCATCAAACACCCTCATCCCCCATCAAACACCCCCATCCCCATCAAACACCCCCAACCCCATCAAACACCCCCATCCTCATCAAACACCCCCATCCCCATCAAACACCCCCATTAAATACCCCCATCCCCATCAAACACCCCCTTCCCCATCAAACACGCCCATCCCCATCAAACAACCCTATCACCATCTAACACCCCCATCAAACACCCCCATCTCCATCAAACACCCCATCCCCATCAAACACCCCCATTAAACACCCCTATCCCCATCAAACACCCCCATCCCCTTCAAACACCCCCATCAAACACCCCCATCCTCATCAAACACGCCCATCCCCATCAACCATCCCCATCCCCATCAAACTCCCCCATCAAACACTCTCATCGCCATCAAACATCCCGATCAAACACCCCCATCAAACACCCCCATCCCCATCAAACACCCCCAGCAAACACTCCTATCCCCATCAGACACCCCCATCCCATCAAACACCCCCATCAAACACCCCTATCCCCATCAGACACCCCCTTCCCCTTCAAACACCCCCATCCCCATCAGTCACCCCCATCCCCATCAAAACACCCCCATCCTCATCAAACACCCCCAACCTCATCCAACACCCCCATCCCCATCAAAGACCCCCATCAAACACCCCCATCCCCATCAAACACCCCCATCCGCATCAAACACGCCCATCATACACCCCCATCCCCATCAAACGCCCCCATCAAACATCCCATCCCCATCAAACACCCCCATCCCCATCAAACACCCCCCATCAAACACCCCCATCCGCATCAAACACCCCCATCCCCATCAAACACCCCCATCAAATACCCCCCTTTCGCATCAAACACCCCCATCAAACACTCTCATCCCCATCAAACACCCCCATCCCCATCAAACACCCCCATCAAACACCCCCATCCCCATCAAACACCCCCATCCCCATCAAACACCCCCAACCTCATCAAACACCCCCATCAAACACCCCCAACCTCATCAAACACCCCCATCAAACACCCCCATCCCCATGAAACACTTGCATCCCCATCAAACACCCCCATCAAATTCCCCCCATCCCCATCAAGCACCCCCCATCCCCATAAAACCCCCCCCTTTTACATCAAAAACCCCCATCCCCATCAAACACCCCCGTCCCCATCAAACAACGCCATCCCCATCAAACACTCCCATCCTCCATCAAACCCCCCCATGCCCATCAATCACCCCCGTCCCCATCAAACAGCCCCATCCCCTTCAAACATCCCCATCCCCATCAAACACCCCCATCCCCATCACACACCCCCAACCCCATCAAACACCCCCAATCCTTATCAAACACCCCCATCTTCCATCAAACACCCCCATCCCCATCAAACATCCCCATCCCCATCAAACTCCCCCCTTCCCCATCAAACACGCCCATCCCCATCAAACACCCACATCCCTACCTAACACCCCCATCAAACACCCCCATCTGCATCAAACACGCCCATCCCCCTTCAAACACCCCCATTAAACACCCCAATCCCCATCAAACACCCCCATCCCCTTCAAACACCCCCATCAAACACCCCGATCCTCATCAAACACGCCCATCCCCCATCAACCATCCCCATCCCCATCAAACACCCCCATCAAACACGCCCATCCCCATCAAACACCCCCATCCCCATCAAACACCCTCATCCCCATCAAACACCCCCAACACCATCAAACACCCCCATCCCCATCAAACACCCCCAACCCCATCAAACACCCCCATCCCCATCAAACACCCCCATCTCCATCATACACCCCCATCAAACAACCCCATCCCCCGTCAAACACCCCCATCCCCATCAAACACTCCCATCAAACACCCCCCATCCCCATGAAACACCCCCTTCGTCATCAAACACCCCCATCAAACACGCCCATCCCCATCAACACCCCCATCCCCATCAAACACCCCCCATCCCCATCAAACACCCCCATCCCATCAAACACCCCCATCCCCATCAAACACCACCATACCCATCAAACACCCCCATCCCCATCAAACACCCCCGTGAAACACCCCCATCCCCATCAAGCACCCCCGTCCCCCATCAAACCACCCCCATCCCCATCAAACACCCCCGTCCCCATCAACACCCCTATCAAACTCCCAGATCCCCATCAAACACCCACGTCCCCATCAAACACCTCATCCCCATCAAACACCCCCATCCCCATCAAATACCCCCCATCCCCATCAAACACCCCCCATCCCCATCAAACACCCCCATCCCCATCAAACACCCCCATCCCCATCAAACACCCCTATCCCCCATCAAACGCCCGCATCAAACACCCCCAACCTCATCAAACATCCCCATTAAACACCCTCATCCCCATCAAACACACCCATCCCCTTCAAACACCCCCATCCCCCATCAAACACCCCCGTCCCATCAAACACCCCCATCCCCATCAGTCACCCCCATCCCCATCAAACACCCCCATCCCCATCAAACACCCCCACGCCCATCAAACACCCCATCAAACACCCCCATCCTCATCAAACACCCCAAACCCCATCAAACACCCCCATCCCCATCAAGACCCCATCCCCCATCAAACACCCCCATCCGCATCAAACGCGCCCATCAGACACCCCCCATCCCCAACAAACACGCCCATCATACACCCCCGTTCCCATCAAACACCCACATCAAACACCCCATCCCCATCAAACACCCCCATCAAACACCCCCAACCTCATCAAACACCCCCCATCAAACACCCCAACCCTCATCAAACACCCGCATCAAGTAACCCATCCCCATCAAACACCCCCATCCCCCATCAAACACCCCCAACCCCATCAAACACCCCCATCCCCATCAAACACACCCCATCCCCCATCAAACACCCCCATCAACACGCCATCCCCATCCATCAACACCCCCATCCCCATCAAACACCACCATCAAAGACCCCCATCCCCATCAAACACCCCTATCCCCATCAAACACCCCCATCCCCCATCAAACACCCCCATCAAACACCCCCATCCTCATCGAACACCCCCATCCCCATCAAACACCCCCATCCCCATCAAACACGCTCTTCCCCAACAAACACCCCCATCCCCATCAAACACCCCATCCCCATCAAACACCCCCATCAAACACCCCCATCCGCATCAAACACCCCCATCAAACACCGCCATCCCCATCAAACACCCCTATCCCCATCAAACACCCCCTTCCCCATCAATCACCCCCATCCCCATCAAACGCGCCCATGAGCACCCCCATCCCCAACAAACACGCCCATCATACACCCCCATCCCCATCAAACACCCCCATCAATCACCCCCATCCCCATCAAACACGCTCTTCCCCAACAAACACCCCCATCCCCATCAAACACCCCCCATCCCATCAAACACCCCATCAAACACCCCCATCCGCATCAAACACCCCCATCAAACACCGCCATCCCCATCAAACACCCCTATCCCCATCAAACACCCCCTTCCCCATCAATCACCCCCATCCCCATCAAACGCGCCCATCAGCACCCCCATCCCCCAACAAACACGCCCATCATACACCCCCATCCCCCATCAAACACCCCCCATCAAACACCCCCATCCCCATCAAACACCCCCATCAAACACCCCCAACCTCATCAAACACCCCCATCAAACACCCCCAACCTCATCAAACACCCGCATCAAATAACCCCATCCCCATCAAACACCCCCATCCCAATCAAACACGCCCATCCCCCATCAAACACCCCCAACCCCATCAACACCCCCATCCCCATCAAACACACCCATCCCCATCAAACACCCCCATCAAACACGCCCATCCCATCAAACACCCCCATCCCCATCAAACACCACCATCAAAGACCCCCATCCCCATCAAACACCCCTATCCCCATCAAACACCCCCATCCCCATCAAAAACCCCCATCAAACACCCCCATCCTCATCGAACACGCCCATCCCCATCAAACACCCCCATCCCCATCAAAACACCCCCATCCCCATCAAACACGCTCTTCCCCAACAAACACCCCCATCCCCCATCAAACAGCCCCATCCCCATCACACACCCCCATCAAACACCCCCATCCGCATCAAACACCCCCATCAAACACCGCCATCCCCATCAAACCACCCCTATCCCCATCAAACACCCCCTTCCCCATCAATCACCCCCATCCCATCAAACACCCCATCAAACACCCCCATCCCCATCAAACACCCCCATCAAACACCCCCAACCTCATCAAACCACCCCCATCAAACACCGCCAACCTCATCAAACACCCCCATCAAATACCCCTTATCCCAATCAAACACCCCCACCAAACACCCCCAACCTCATCAAACACCCCCATCAAACACCGCCAACCTCATCAAACACCCCCATCAAATACCCCTATCCCAATCAAACACCCCCATCCCCATCAACCACCCCCATCCGAATCAAACACCCCGGTCCCCATCAAACACCCCCATCCCCATCAAAAACCCCATCCTCATCAACAGCCCCAACCCCAACAACACCCCCATCCCCGTCAAACACCCCCATCCCCAACAAACACTCCCACCAAACACCCCCATCCCATCAAACACCCCCATCCCCATCAAACAGTTCCATCAAACACCCCCATCCCCATCAAACTCCCCCATCCTCATCAAACACCCCATCCCCAT
>JANJGN010005451.1:0-21246 GCA_026770705.1 Isurus oxyrinchus | reverse complement strand
GGGGTAAATGTGTGAGTCTGGGTGGGGTAAATGTGTGAGTCTGGGTGGGGTAAATGTGTGAGTCTGTGTGGGGTAAATGTGTGAGTCTGGGTGGGGTAAATGTGTGAGTCTGGGTGGGGTAAATGTGTGAGTCTGGGTGGGGTAAATGTGTGAGTCGGGTTGGGGGTAAATGTGTGAATCTGGGTGGGGTAAATGTGTGAGTTTGGGTGGGGTAAATGTGTGAGTCTGTGTGGGGTAAATGTGTGTGTCTGGGTGGGGTAAATGTGTGAGTCTGCGTGGGGTAAATGTGTGAGTCTGGGTGGGGTAAATTTGTGAGTCTGGGTGGGGTAAATGTGTGAGTCTGGGTGGGGGTAAATGTGTGAGTCTGGGTGGGGTAAATGTGTGAGTCGGGTTGGGGTAAATTTGTGAGTCTGGGTGGGGTAAATATGAGAGTCAGGGTGGTGTAAATGTATCAGTCTGGGTGGGGTAAATGTGTGAGTCTGGGTGGGGAAAATGTGAGAGTCTCGAGGGGTAAATGTGTGAGTCTGTGTGGGGTAAATGTGAGAGTCTGTGTGGGGTAAATGTGTGAGTCTGTGTGGGGTAAATGTGTGAGACTGGGGGGAGGGTAAATGTGTGAGTCTGGGTGGCGTAAATGTGAGAGTCTGGGTGGGGTAAATGTGTGAGTCTGGGTGGGGTAAATGTATGAGTCTGGGTGGGGTAAATGTGTGAGTCTGGGAGGGGTAATGTGTGAGTCTGGATGGGGTAAATGTGAGAGTCTGTGGGGGTAAATGTGTGAGTCTGGGTGGGGTAAATGTGTGAGTCTGTGTGGGGTTTATGTGTAAGTCTGGGAGGGGTAAATGTGTGAGAATGGATGGGGTAAATGTGTGAGTCTGTGGGGGTAAATGTGTGAGTCTGGGTGGGGTAAATGCGAGAGTCTGGGAGGGGTAAATGTGTGAGTCTGTGTGGGGTACATGTGTGAGTCTGGGTGGGGTAAATGTGTGAGTCTGGGTGGGGTAAATGTGTGAGTCTGGGTGAGGTAAATGTGTGAGTCTGGGTGAGGTAAATGTGTGAGTCTGGGTGGGGAAAATGTGTGAGTCTGGGTGGGGTAAATGTGTGAGTCTGGGTGGGGTAAATGTGTGAGTCTGTGTGGGGTAAATGTGAGAGTCTGTGTGGGGTAAATGTGTGAGTCTGGGTGGGGTAAATGTGTGAGTCTGTGTGGGGTAAATGTGAGAGTCTGTGTGGGGTAAATGTGTGAGTCTGGGTGGGGTAAATGTGTGAGTCTGTGTGGGGTACATGTGTGATTCTGGGTGGGGGTAAATGTGTGAGTCAATGTGGGGTAAATTTGTTAGTCAGGGTGGGGTAAATGTGTGAGTCTGCGTGGGCTAAATGTGAGAGTCTGGGTGGGGTAAATGTGAGACTCATTTGGGATAAATGTGTGAGTCTGGGTGGGGTAAATGTGTGAGTCGGGGTGGGGTAAATGTGTGTGTCTGGGTGGGGTAAATGTGAGAGTCTGTGTGGGGTAAATGTGTGAGTCTGGGTGGGGTAAATGTGTGAGACTGGGTGGGGTAAATGTGTGAGTCTGGGTGGGGTAAATGTGTGAGTCTGGGTAGGGTAAATGTGATAGTCTGTGTGGGGTAAATGTGAGAGTCTGGGTGGGGTAAATGTGTGAGTCTGTGTGGGGTAAATGTGTGAGTCTGGGAGGGGTAAATGTGTGAGTTTGGGTGGGGTAAATGTGTGAGTCTGTGTGGGGTAAATGTGTGTGTCTGGGTGGGGTAAATGTGTGAGTCTGCGTGGGGTAAATGTGTGAGTCTGGGTGGGGTAAATTTGTGAGTCTGGGTGGGGTAAATGTGTGAGTCTGGGTGGGGTAAATGTGTGAGTCTGGGTGGGGTAAATGTGTGAGTCGGGTTGGGGTAAATTTGTGAGTCTGGGTGGGGTAAATATGAGAGTCAGGGTGGTGTAAATGTATCAGTCTGGGTGGGGTAAATGTGTGAGTCTGGGTGGGGGAAAATGTGAGAGTCTCGAGGGGTAAATGTGTGAGTCTGTGTGGGGTAAATGTGAGAGTCTGTGTGGGGTAAATGTGTGAGTCTGTGTGGGGTAAATGTGTGAGACTGGGGGGAGGGTAAATGTGTGAGTCTGGGTGTGGTAAATGTGAGAGTCTGGGTGGGGTAAATGTGTGAGTCTGGGTGGGGTAAATGTATGAGTCTGGGTGGGGTAAATGTGTGAGTCTGGGAGGGGTAATGTGTGAGTCTGGATGGGGTAAATGTGAGAGTCTGTGGGGGTAAATGTGTGAGTCTGGGTGGGTTAAATGTGTGAGTCTGTGTGGGGTTTATGTGTAAGTCTGGGAGGGGTAAATGTGTGAGAATGGATGGGGTAAATGTGTGAGTCTGTGGGGGTAAATGTGTGAGTCTGGGTGGGGTAAATGCGAGAGTCTGGGAGGGGTAAATGTGTGAGTCTGTGTGGGGTACATGTGTGAGTCTGGGTGGGGTAAATGTGTGAGTCTGGGTGGGGTAAATGTGTGAGTCTGGGTGAGGTAAATGTGTGAGTCTGGGTGAGGTAAATGTGTGAGTCTGGGTGGGGAAAATGTGTGAGTCTGGGTGGGGTAAATGTGTGAGTCTGGGTGGGGTAAATGTGTGAGTCTGTGTGGGGTAAATGTGAGAGTCTGTGTGGGGTAAATGTGTGAGTCCGGGTGGGGTAAATGTGTGAGTCTGGGGGGGGGTAAATGTGTGAGTCTGGGTGGGGTAAATGTGTGAGTCTGGGTGGGGTAAATGTGTGAGTCTGTGTGGGGTAAATGTGAGAGTCTGTGTGGGGTAAATGTGTGAGTCTGGGTGGGGTAAATGTGTGAGTCTGTGTGGGGTAAATGTATGAGTCTGGGTGGGGTAAATGGGTGAGTCTGGGTGGGGTAAATGTGTGAGTCTGGGTGGGGTAAATGTGAGAGTCTGTGTGGGGTAAATGTGTGAGTCTGGGTGGGGTAAATGTGTGAGTCTGTGTGGGGTAAATGTGAGTGTCTGTGTGGGGTAAATGTGTGAGTCTGCGTGGGGTAAATGTGAGACTCATTTGGGATAAATGTGTGAGTCTGGGTGGGGTAAATGTGTGAGTCGGGGTGGGGTAAATGTGTGAGTCTCGGTGGGGAAAACGTGTGAGTCTGGGTGGGGTAAATGTGAGAGTCTGTGTGGGGTAAATGTGTGAGTCTGTGTGGGGTAAATGTGTGAGTCTGGGTGGGGTAAATGTGTGAGTCTGGGGGGGGGTAAATGTGTGAGTCTGTGTGGGGTAAATGTGTGAGTCTGGGTGGGCTAAATTTGTGAGTCAGGTGGGGTAAATGTGTGAGTCTGGGTGGGGTAAATGTGTGAGTCTGGGTGGGTTAAATGTGTGAGTCTGTGTGGGGTAAATGTGTGAGTCTGGGTGGGGTAAATGTGTGAGTCTGGGTGGGGTAAATGTGTGAGTCTGGGTGGGGTAAATGTGTGAGTCGGGTTGGGGTAAATGTGTGAGTCTGGGTGGGGTAAATGTGTGAGTTTGGGTGGGGTAAATGTGTGAGTCTGTGTGGGGTAAATGTGTGTGTCTGGGTGGGGTAAATGTGTGAGTCTGCGTGGGGTAAATGTGTGAGTCTGGGTGGGGTAAATTTGTGAGTCTGGGTGGGGTAAATGTGTGAGTCTGGGTGGGGTAAATGTGTGAGTCTGGGTGGGGTAAATGTGTGAGTCGGGTTGGGGTAAATTTGTGAGTCTGGGTGGGGTAAATATGAGAGTCAGGGTGGTGTAAATGTATCAGTCTGGGTGGGGTAAATGTGTGAGTCTGGGTGGGGAAAATGTGAGAGTCTCGAGGGGTAAATGTGTGAGTCTGTGTGGGGTAAATGTGAGAGTCTGTGTGGGGTAAATGTGTGAGTCTGTGTGGGGTAAATGTGTGAGACTGGGGGGAGGGTAAATGTGTGAGTCTGGGTGTGGTAAATGTGAGAGTCTGGGTGGGGTAAATGTGTGAGTCTGGGTGGGGTAAATGTATGAGTCTGGGTGGGGTAAATGTGTGAGTCTGGGAGGGGTAATGTGTGAGTCTGGATGGGGTAAATGTGAGAGTCTGTGGGGGTAAATGTGTGAGTCTGGGTGGGGTAAATGTGTGAGTCTGTGTGGGGTTTATGTGTAAGTCTGGGAGGGGTAAATGTGTGAGAATGGATGGGGTAAATGTGTGAGTCTGTGGGGGTAAATGTGTGAGTCTGGGTGGGGTAAATGCGAGAGTCTGGGAGGGGTAAATGTGTGAGTCTGTGTGGGGTACATGTGTGAGTCTGGGTGGGGTAAAAGTGTGAGTCTGGGTGGGGTAAATGTGTGAGTCTGGGTGAGGTAAATGTGTGAGTCTGGGTGAGGTAAATGTGTGAGTCTGGGTGGGGAAAATGTGTGAGTCTGGGTGGGGTAAATGTGTGAGTCTGGGTGGGGTAAATGTGTGAGTCTGTGTGGGGGTAAATGTGAGAGTCTGTGTGGGGTAAATGTGTGAGTCTGGGTGGGGTAAATGTGTGAGTCTGTGTGGGGTAAATGTGAGAGTCTGTGTGGGGTAAATGTGTGAGTCTGGGTGGGGTAAATGTGTGAGTCTGTGTGGGGTACATGTGTGATTCTGGGTGGGGTAAATGTGTGAGTCAATGTGGGGTAAATTTGTTAGTCAGGGTGGGGTAAATGTGTGAGTCTGCGTGGGCTAAATGTGAGAGTCTGGGTGGGGTAAATGTGAGACTCATTTGGGATAAATTTGTGAGTCTGGGTGGGGTAAATGTGTGAGTCTGTGTGGGGTAAATGTGTGTGTCTGGGTGGGGTAAATGTGAGAGTCTGTGTGGGGTAAATGTGTGAGTCTGGGTGGGGTAAATGTGTGAGAATGGGTGGGGTAAATGTGTGAGTCTGGGTGGGGTAAATGTGTGAGTCTGGGTAGGGTAAATGTGATAGTCTGTGTGGGGTAAATGTGAGAGTCTGGGTGGGGTAAATGTGTGAGTCTGTGTGGGGTAAATGTGTGAGTCTGGGAGGGGTAAATGTTTGAGTCTGGGTGGGGTAAATGTGTGAGCCTGTGTGGGGTAAATGTGTGAGTCTGGGGGGGTAAATGTGTTAGTCTGGATGGGGTAAATGTGTGAGTCTGGGTGGGGTAAATGTGTGAGTCTGGGTGGGGTAAATGTGTGAGTCTGTGTGGGGTAAATGTGTGAGTCTGGGTGGGGTAAATGTGAGAGTCTGTGTGGGGTAAATGTGTTAGTCTGGGTGGGGTAAATGTGTGAGTCTGTGTGGGTTAAATGTGAGAGTCTGAGTGGGGTAAATGTGTGAGTCTGGGTGGGGTAAATGTGTGAGTCTGTGTGGGGTAAATGTGTGAGTCTGGGTGGGGTAAATGTGTGAGTCTGTGTGGGGTAAATGTGTGAGTCTGGGTGGGGTAAATGTGTGAGTCTGGGTGGGGTAAATGTGTGATTCTGTGTGGGGTAAATGTGTGAGTCTGGGTGGGGTAAATGTGTGAGTCTGGGGGGGTAAATGTGTGAGTCTGTGTGGGGTAAATGTGTGAGTCTGGGTGGGGGTAAATGTGTGAGACTGGGTGGGGTAAATGTGAGAGTCTGTGTGGGGTAAATGTGTGAGTCTGGGTAGGGTAAATGTGTGAATCTGTGTGGGGTAAATGTGATAGTCTGTGTGGGGTAAATGTGAGAGTCTGGGTGGGGTAAATGTGTGAGTCTGTGTGGGGTAAATGTGTGAGTCTGGGAGGGGTAAATGTGTGAGTCTGTGTGGGGTAAATGTGTGAGCCTGTGTGGGGTAAATGTGTGAGTCTGGGGGGGTAAATGTGTTAGTCTGGATGGGGTAAATGTGTGAGTCTGGGTGGGGTAAATGTGTGAGTCTGGGTGGGGTAAATGTGTGAGTCTGTGTGGGGTAAATGTGTGAGTCTGGGTGGGGTAAATGTGAGAGTCTGTGTGGGGTAAATGTGTGAGTCTGGGTGGTGTAAATGTGTGAGTCTGTGTGGGGTAAATGTGAGAGTCTGAGTGGGGTAAATGTGTGAGTCTGGGTGGGGTAAATGTGTGAGTCTGTGTGGGGTAAATGTGTGAGTCTGGGTGGGGTAAATGTGTGAGTCTGTGTGGGGTAAATGTGTGAGTCTAGGTGGGGTAAATGTGTGAGTCTGGGTGGGGGTAAATGTGAGAGTCTGTGTGGGGTAAATGTGTGAGTCTGGGTGGGGTAAATGTGAGAGTCTGTGTGTGGTAAATGTGTGAGTCTGGGTGGGGTAAATGTGTGAGTCTGGGTGGGGTAAATGTCAGAGTCTGGGTGGGTTAAATGTGTGAGTCTGGGAGGGGTAAATGTCTGAGTCTGTGTGGGGTAAATGTGAGAGGACCGTGTGGGGTAAATGCGTGAGTCTGGGTGGGGTAAATGTGTGAGTCTGGGGGGGTGGGTAAATGTGTGAGTCTGGGTGGGGTAAATGTGTGAGTCTGATTGGGGTAAATGTGTGAGTCTGTGTGGGGTAAATGTGAGAGTCTGGGTGGGGTAAATGTGTGAGTCTGGGTGGGGTAAATGTGTGAGTCTGTGTGGGGTAAATGTGAGAGTCTGGGTGGGGTAAATGTGTCAGTCTGGGTGGGGTAAATGTGTGAGTCTGTGTGGGGTAAATGTGAGAGTCTGGGTGGGGTAAATGTGTGAGTCTGTGTGGGGTAAATGTGAGAGTCTGGGTTGGGTAAATGTGTGCGTCTGGTTGGGGTAAATGTTTGAATCTGTGTGGGGTAAATGTTTGAGTCTGTGTGGGGTAAATGTGTGAGTCAGGGTGGGGTAAATGTGAGAGTCTGGGTTGGGGTAAATGTGTGAGCCTGTGTGGGGTAAATGTGAGAGTCTGGGTGGGGTAAATGCGTGAGTCTGTGTGGGGTAAATGTGTGAGTCTGGGTGGGGTAAATGTGTGAGTCTGTGTGGGGTACATGTGTGAGTCTGGGTGGGGTAAATGTGTGAGTCAATGTGGGGTAAATTTGTTAGCCCGGGTGGGGTAAATTTGTGAGTCTGGGTGGGGTAAATGTGAGAGTCTGGGTGGGGTAAATGTGAGACTCTGGGTGGGATAAATGTGTGAGTCTGGGTGGGGTAAATGTGTGAGTCTGGGTGGGGTAAATGTGTGAGTCTGGGTTGGGTAAATGTGTGAGTCTGGGAGGGGTAAATGTGTGAGTCTGGATGGGGTAAATGTGTGAGTCTGGGTGGGGTAAATTTGTGAGTCTGGGTTGGGTAAATGTGTGAGTCTGGGTGGGGTAAATGTGTGAGTCTGTGTGGGGTTTATGTGTAAGTCAGGGAGGGGTAAATGTGTGAAACTGGATGGGGTAAATGTGTGAGTCTGTGGGGGTAAATGTGTGAGTCTGGGTGGGGTAAATTTGTGAGTCAGGTGGGGTAAATGTGTGAGTCTGGGTGGGGTAAATGTGTGAGTCTGTGTGGTGTAAATGTGTGAGTCTGGGTGGGGTAAATGTGTGAGACTGGGTGGGGTAAATGTGTGAGTCGGGTTGGGGTAAATGTGTGAGTCTGGGTGGGGTAAATGTGTGAGTCTGGGTGGGGTAAATGTGTGAGTCTATGTGGGGTAAATGTGTTTGTCTGGGTGGGGTAAATGTGTGAGTCTGCGTGGGGTAAATGTGTGAGTCTGGGTGGGGTAAATGTGTGAGTCTGGGTGGGGTAAATGTGTGAGTCTGGGTGGTGTAAATGTTTGAGTCTGGGTGGGGTAAATGTGTGAGTCGGGTTGGGGTAAATGTGTGAGTCAGGGTGGGGTAAATGTGTGAGTCGGGTTGGGGTAAATGTGTGAGTCTGGGTGGGGTAAATGTGTGAGTCTGTGTGGGGTAAATATGAGTGTCTGGGTGGTGTAAATGTATCAGTCTGTGGGGGTAAATGTGTGAGTCTGGGTGGGGTAAATGTGTGAGTCTCTGTGGGGTTTATGTGTAAGTCTGGGAGGGGTAAATGTGTGAGACTGGATGGGGTAAATGTGTGAGTCTGTGGGGGTAAATGTGTGAGTCTGGGTGGGGTAAATTTGAGAGTCAGGTGGGTAAATGTGTGAGTCTGGGATGGGTAAATGTGTGAGTCTGGGTGGGGTAAATGTGTGAGTCTGTGTGGGGTAAATGTGTGTGTCTGGGTGGGGTAAAAGTGTGAGTCTGCGTGGGGTAAATGTGAGAGTCTGGGTGGGGTAAATGTGTAAGTCTGGGTGGGGTAAATGTGTGAGTCTGGGTGGGGTAAATGCGTGAGTCTGGGTGGGGTAAATGTGTGAGTCTGGGTGGGGTAAATGTGTGAGTCGGGTTGGGGTAAATCTGTGAGTCTGGGTGGGGTAAATATGAGAGTCTGGGTGGTGTAAATGTATCAGTCTGGGTGGGGTAAATGTGAGAGTCTCGAGGGGTAAATGTCTGAGTCTGTGTGGGGTAACTGTGAGAGTCTGAGAGGGGTAAATGCGAGAGTCTGGGAGGGGTAAATGTGTGAGTCTGTGTGGGGTAAATGTGTGAGTCTGTGTGGGGTAAATGTGAGAGTCTGTGTGGGGTAAATTTGTGAGTCTGGGTGGGGTAAATGTGTGAGTCTGGGTGGGGTAAATGTGTGAGTCTGGGTGAGGTAAATGTGTGAGTCTGGGTGGGGTAAATGTGTGAGCATGTGTGGGGTAAATGTGTGAGTCTGGGTGGGGTAAATGTGAGAGTCTGGGTGGGGTAAATGTGTGAGTCTGGGAGGGGTAAATGTGTGAGTCTGGGTGGGGTAAATGTGTGAGTCTGGGTGGGGTAAATGTCAGAGTCTGGGTGGGGTAAATGTGTGAGTCTGGGAGGGGTAAATGTGTGAGTCTGGGTGGGGTAAATGTGTGAGTCTAGGAGGGGTAAATGTGTGAGTCTGGGGGGGATAAATGTGTGAGTCTGGGTGGGGTAAATGTGTGAGTCTGTGTGGGGTAAATGTGTGAGTCTGGGTGTGGTAAATGTGAGAGTCTTGGTGGGGTAAATGTGAGAGTCTGGGTGGGGTAAATGTGAGAGTCTGTGTGGGGTAAATGTGTGAGTCTGTGTGGGGTAAATGTGTGAGACTGGGTGGGGTAAATGTGTGAGTCTGGGTGGGGTAAATGTGTGAGTCTGGGTGGGGTAAATGTGTGAGTTTGGGTACGGTAAATGTGAGAGTCTGGGTGGGGTAAATGTGTGAGTCTGGGTGGGGTAAATGTGAGAGTCTTGGGGGGGGTAAATGTGTGAGTCTGGGAGGGGTAAATGTGTGTGTCTGGGTGGGGTAAATGCGTGAGTCTGTGTGGGGTAAATGTGAGGTTCTGGGTGGGGTAAATGTGTGAGTCTGTGTGGGGTAAATGTGTGAGTCTGGGAGGGGTAAATGTGTGAGTCTGGGTGGGGTAAATGTGTGATTATGGGGGGGTAAATGTGTGAGTCTGGATGGGGTAAATGTGTGAGTTTGGGTGGGGTAAATGTTTGAGTCTGGGTGGGGTAAATGTGTGAGTCTGGGTGGGGTAAATGTGTGAGTCTGGGGGGGGTAAATGTGTGAGTCTGGATGGGGTAAATGTGTGAGTCTGTGTGGGGTAAATGTGTGAGTCTGGGTGGGGTAAATGTGTGAGTCTGGGTGGGGTAAATGTGTGAGTCAGGGTGGGGTAAATGTGTGAGTCTGGGTGGGGTAAATGTGTGAGTCTGGGTGGGGTAAATGTGTGAGACTGGGTGGGGTAAATGTGTGAGCATGGGTGGGGTAAATGTGTGAGTCTGTGTGGGGTAAATGTGTGAGTCTGGGTGGGGTAAATGTGAGAGTCTGTGTGGGGTAAATGTGTGAGTCTGGGGGGGGGGGTAAATGTGAGAGTCTGTGTCGGGTAAATGCGTGAGTCTGAGAGGGGTAAATGTGTGAGTCTGGGTGGGGTAAATGTGTGAGTCTGGGTGGGGTAAATGTGTGAGTCGGGTTGGGGTAAATGTGTGAGTCTGGGTGGGGTAAATATGAGAGTCTGGGTGGTGTAAATGTGTGAGTCTGTGTGGGGTAAATGTGTGAGTCTGGGGGGGGGGTAAATGTGTGAGTCTGTGTGGGGTAAATGTGTGAGTCTGGGTGGGGTAAATGTGTGAGTCTGGGAGGGGTAAATGTGTGAGTCTGGGTGGGGTAAATGTGTGAGTCTGTGTGGGGTAAATGTGTGAGTCTGGGTGGGGTAAATGTGAGAGTCTGTGTGGGGTAAATGTGTGAGTCTGGGTGGGGTAAATGTGTGAGTCTGTGTGGGGTAAATGTGTGAGTCTGGGTGGGGTAAATGTGAGATCTGGGTGAGGTAAATTTGTGAGTCTGGGTGGGGTAAATGTGTGAGACTGGGTGGGGTAAATGTATGAGTCTGGGTACGGTAAATGTGAGAGTCTGGGTGGGGTAAATGTGTGAGTCTGGGTGGGGTGAATGTGAGAGTCTTGGGGGGGGTAAATGTGTGAGTCTGGGTGGGGTAAATGTGTGAATCTGTGTGGGGTAAATGTGATAGTCCGTGTGGGGTAAATTTGAGAGTCTGGGTGGGGTAAATGTGTGAGTCTGTGTGGGGTAAATGTGTGAGTCTGGGTGGTGTAAATGTGTGAGTCTGGGGGGTAAATGTGTGAGTCTGTGTGGGGTAAATGTGAGAGTCTGGGTGGGGTAAATGTGTGAGTCTGTGTGGGGTAAATGTGTGAGTCTGGGTGGGGTAAATGTGTGAGTCTGGGTGGGGTAAATGTGTGATTCTGGGGGGGGTAAATGTGTGAGTCTGGGGGGGTAAATGTGTGAGTCTGGATGGGGTAAATGTGTGAGTCTGGGTGGGGTAAATGTGTGAGTCTGTGTGAGGTAAATGTGTGAGTCTGGGTGGGGTAAATGTGAGAGTCTGAGTGGGGTAAATGTGTGTGTCTGGGTGGGGTAAATGTGTGAGTCTGGGTGGGGTAAATGTGAGAGTCTGGGTGGGGTAAATGTGTGAGTCTGTGTGGGGTAAATGTGTGAGTCTGGGTGGGGTAAATGTGTGATTCTGTGTCGGGTAAATGCGTGAGCCTGTGTGGGGTAAATGTGTGAGTCTGGGTGGGGTAAATGTGTGAGACTGGTTGGGGTAAATGTGTGAGTCTGGGTGGGGTAAATGTGTGAGTCTGGGAGGGGTAAATGTGTGAGTCTGTGTGGGGTAAATGTGTGAGTCTGGGTGGGGTAAATGTGTGATTCTAGGGGTTTAAATGTGTGAGTCTGTGTGGGGTAAATGTCTGAGTCTGGGGGGGTAAATGTGTGAGTCTGTGTGGGGAAAATGTGTGAGACTGTGTGGGGAAAATGTGTGAGACTGTGTGGGGTAAATGTGTGAGTCTGGGTGGGGTAAATGTGTGAGTCTGGGTGGGGTAAATGTGTGAGTCTGTGTGGGGTAAATGTCTGAGTCTGGTTGGGGTAAATGTGTGAGTCTGTGTGGGGAAAATGTGTGAGAATGTGTGGGGTAAATGTGTGAGTCTGGGTGGGGTAAATGTGTGAGTCTGTGTGGGGTAAATGTGTGAGTCTGATTGGGGTAAATGTGTGATTCTGGGTGGGGTAAATGTGTGAGTCTGTGTGGGGAAAATGTGTGAGACTGTGTGGGGTAAATGTGTGAGTCTGGGTGGGGTAAATGTGTGTCTGTGTGGGGTAAATGTGTGAGTCTGGGTGGGGTAAATGTGTGAGTCTGTGTGGGGTAAATGTGTGAGTCTGGGTGGGGTAAATGTGTGAGTCTTGGGGGGGTAAATGTGTGAGTATGGGTGGGGTAAATGTGTGAGTCAGGGTGGGGTAAATTTGTGAGTCCGGGTGGGGTAAATGTGTGAGTCTGGGGGGGGGTAAATTTGTGAGTCTGTGTGGGGTAAATGTGTGAGTCTGGATGGGGTAAATGTGTGAGTCTGGGTGGGGTAAATGTGTGAGTCTGGGTGGGGTAAATGTGAGAGTCTGTGTGGGGTAAATATGAGAGTCTGTGTGGGGTAAATGTGTGAGTCTGGGGGGGGTAAATGTGTGAGTCTGGGTGGGGTAAATGTGAGAGTCTTGGTGGGGTAAATGTGTGAGTTTGGAGGGGTAAATGTGTCAGTCTGGGTGGGGTAAATGTGAGAGTGCGGCTGGGGTAAATGTGACAGTCTGGGTGGGGAAAATGTGTGAGTCTGGGTGGGGTAAATGTGAGAGTCTGGGTGGGGTAAATGTGTGAGTCTGGGTGGGGTAAATGTGTGAGTCTGGGTGGGGTAAATGTGTGAGTCTGGGTAGGGTAAATGTGTGAGTCTGCGTGGGGTAAATGTGTGAGTCTGGGTGGGGTAAATGTGTGTGTCTGGGTGGGGTAAATGAGTGAGTCTGTGTGGTGTAAATGTGTGAGTCTGGGGGAGGGTAAATGTGTGAGTCTGGGTGGGGTAAATGTGTGTGTCTGGGTGGGGTAAATGTCAGAGTCTGGGTGCGGTAAATTTGTGAGACTGTGTGGGGTAAATGTGAGAGACCGGGTGGGGTAAATGTGTGAGTCTGGTTGGGGTAAATGTTTGAGTCTGTGTGGGGTAAATGTTTGAGTCTCTGTGGGGTGAATGTGTGAGCCTGTGTGGGGTAAATGTGTGAGTCTGGGTGGGGTAAATGCGTGAGTCTGTGTGGGGTAAATGTGTGAGTCTGGGTGGGGTAAATGTGTGAGTCTGTGTGGGGTACATGTGTGAGTCTGGGTGGGGTAAATGTGTGAGTCAATGTGGGGTAAATTTGTTAGTCAGGGTGGGGTAAATGTGTGAGTCTGCGTGGGGTAAATGTGTGAGTCTGGGTGGGGTAAATGTGTGAGTCTGTGTGGGGTAAATGTGTGTGTCTGTGCGGGGTAAATGTGTGAGTTGGGAGGGGTAAATGTGTCAGTCTGGGTGGGGTAAATGTGAGAGTCTGGGTGGGGAAAATGTGTGAGTCTGTGTGGGGTAAATGTGTGAGTCTGGGTGGGGTAAATGTGAGAGTCTGTGTGGGGTAAATGTGTGTGTCTGGGTGGGGTAAATGTGTGAGTCTGGGTGGGGTAAATGTGTGAGTCTGGGTGGGGTAAATGTGAGAGTCTGTGTGGGGTAAATGTGTGTGTCTGGGTGGGGTAAATGTGTGAGTCTTGGTGGGGTAAATGTGAGAGTCTGGGTGGGGTAAATGTGTGAGTCTGGGTGGGGTAAATGTGTGAGTCTGGGTGGGGTAAATGTGTGAGTCTGGGTGGGGTAAATGTGTGAGTCTGGGTTGGGTAAATGTGTGATTCGGGTTGGGGTAAATGTGTGAGTCTGGGTGGGGTAAATGTGTGTGTCTGGGTGGGATAAATGAGTGAGTCTGTGTGGTGTAAATGTGTGAGTCTGGGTGGGGTAAATGTGTGAGTCTGTGTGGGGTAAATGTGAGAGTCTGGGTGGGGTAAATGTGTGAGTCTGGGTGGGGTAAATGAGAGAGTCTGTGTGGGGTAAATGTGTGAGTCTGGGTGGGGTAAATGTGTGAGTCTGGGTGGGGTAAATGTGTGAGTCTGTGTGGGGTAAATGTGAGAGTCTGGGTGGGGTAAATGCGTGAGTCTGTGTGGGGTAAATGTGTGAGTCTGGGTGGGGTAAATGTGTGAGTCTGTGTGGGGTAAATGTGAGAGTCTGGGTGGGGTAAATGTGTGAGTCTGTGTGGGGTAAATGTGAGAGTCTGGGTGGGGTAAATGCGTGAGTCTGTGTGGGGTAAATGTGTGAGTCTGGGTGGGGTAAATGTGTGAGTCTGCGTGGGGTAAATGAGTGAGTCTGGGTGGGGTAAATGTGTGAGTCTGGGTGGCGTAAATGTGTGAGTCTGGGTGGGGTAAATGTGAGAGTCTGGGTGGGGTAAATGCGTGAGTCTGTGTGGGGTAAATGTGTGAGTCTGGGTGGGGTAAATGTGTGAGTCTGGGTGGGGTAAATGTGTGAGTCTGTGTGGGGTAAATGTGTGAGTCTGTGTGGGGTAAATGTGTGAGTCAATGTGGGGTAAATTTGTTAGTCACGGTGGGGTAAATGTGTGAATCTGCGTGGGGTAAATGTGAGAGTCTGGGTGAAGTAAATGTGTGAGTCTGTGTGGGGTAAATGTGTGAGTCTGAGTGGGGTAAATGTGAGAGTCTGAGTGGGGTAAATGTGTGAGTCTGTGTGGGGTAAATGTGAGATCTGGGTGGGGTAAATTTGTGAGTCTGGGTTGGGTAAATGTGTGAGTCTGTGTGGGGTAAATGTGTGAGTCTGGGGGGGGGGTAAATGTGTGAGTCTGTGTGGGGTAAATGTGTGAGTCTGGGTGGGGTAAATGTGTGAGTCTGGGAGGGGTAAATGTGTGAGTCTGGGTGGGGTAAATGTGTGAGTCTGTGTGGGGTAAATGTGTGAGTCTGGGTGGGGTAAATGTGAGAGTCTGTGTGGGGTAAATGTGTGAGTCTGGGTGGGGTAAATGTGTGAGTCTGTGTGGGGTAAATGTGTGAGTCTGGGTGGGGTAAATGTGAGATCTGGGTGAGGTAAATTTGTGAGTCTGGGTGGGGTAAATGTGTGAGACTGGGTGGGGTAAATGTATGAGTCTGGGTACGGTAAATGTGAGAGTCTGGGTGGGGTAAATGTGTGAGTCTGGGTGGGGTGAATGTGAGAGTCTTGGGGGGGGTAAATGTGTGAGTCTGGGTGGGGTAAATGTGTGAATCTGTGTGGGGTAAATGTGATAGTCCGTGTGGGGTAAATTTGAGAGTCTGGGTGGGGTAAATGTGTGAGTCTGTGTGGGGTAAATGTGTGAGTCTGGGTGGTGTAAATGTGTGAGTCTGGGGGGTAAATGTGTGAGTCTGTGTGGGGTAAATGTGAGAGTCTGGGTGGGGTAAATGTGTGAGTCTGTGTGGGGTAAATGTGTGAGTCTGGGTGGGGTAAATGTGTGAGTCTGGGTGGGGTAAATGTGTGATTCTGGGGGGGGTAAATGTGTGAGTCTGGGGGGGTAAATGTGTGAGTCTGGATGGGGTAAATGTGTGAGTCTGGGTGGGGTAAATGTGTGAGTCTGTGTGAGGTAAATGTGTGAGTCTGGGTGGGGTAAATGTGAGAGTCTGAGTGGGGTAAATGTGTGTGTCTGGGTGGGGTAAATGTGTGAGTCTGGGTGGGGTAAATGTGAGAGTCTGGGTGGGGTAAATGTGTGAGTCTGTGTGGGGTAAATGTGTGAGTCTGGGTGGGGTAAATGTGTGATTCTGTGTCGGGTAAATGCGTGAGCCTGTGTGGGGTAAATGTGTGAGTCTGGGTGGGGTAAATGTGTGAGACTGGTTGGGGTAAATGTGTGAGTCTGGGTGGGGTAAATGTGTGAGTCTGGGAGGGGTAAATGTGTGAGTCTGTGTGGGGTAAATGTGTGAGTCTGGGTGGGGTAAATGTGTGATTCTGGGGGTTTAAATGTGTGAGTCTGTGTGGGGTAAATGTCTGAGTCTGGGGGGGTAAATGTGTGAGTCTGTGTGGGGAAAATGTGTGAGACTGTGTGGGGAAAATGTGTGAGACTGTGTGGGGTAAATGTGTGAGTCTGGGTGGGGTAAATGTGTGAGTCTGGGTGGGGTAAATGTGTGAGTCTGTGTGGGGTAAATGTCTGAGTCTGGTTGGGGTAAATGTGTGAGTCTGTGTGGGGAAAATGTGTGAGAATGTGTGGGGTAAATGTGTGAGTCTGGGTGGGGTAAATGTGTGAGTCTGTGTGGGGTAAATGTGTGAGTCTGATTGGGGTAAATGTGTGATTCTGGGTGGGGTAAATGTGTGAGTCTGTGTGGGGAAAATGTGTGAGACTGTGTGGGGTAAATGTGTGAGTCTGGGTGGCGTAAATGTGTGTCTGTGTGGGGTAAATGTGTGAGTCTGGGTGGGGTAAATGTGTGAGTCTGTGTGGGGTAAATGTGTGAGTCTGGGTGGGGTAAATGTGTGAGTCTTGGGGGGGTAAATGTGTGAGTATGGGTGGGGTAAATGTGTGAGTCAGGGTGGGGTAAATTTGTGAGTCCGGGTGGGGTAAATGTGTGAGTCTGGGGGGGGGTAAATTTGTGAGTCTGTGTGGGGTAAATGTGTGAGTCTGGATGGGGTAAATGTGTGAGTCTGGGTGGGGTAAATGTGTGAGTCTGGGTGGGGTAAATGTGAGAGTCTGTGTGGGGTAAATGTGAGAGTCTGTGTGGGGTAAATGTGTGAGTCTGGGGGGGGTAAATGTGTGAGTCTGGGTGGGGTAAATGTGAGAGTCTTGGTGGGGTAAATGTGTGAGTTTGGAGGGGTAAATGTGTCAGTCTGGGTGGGGTAAATGTGAGAGTGCGGCTGGGGTAAATGTGACAGTCTGGGTGGGGAAAATGTGTGAGTCTGGGTGGGGTAAATGTGAGAGTCTGGGTGGGGTAAATGTGTGAGTCTGGGTGGGGTAAATGTGTGAGTCTGGGTGGGGTAAATGTGTGAGTCTGGGTAGGGTAAATGTGTGAGTCTGCGTGGGGTAAATGTGTGAGTCTGGGTGGGGTAAATGTGTGTGTCTGGGTGGGGTAAATGAGTGAGTCTGTGTGGTGTAAATGTGTGAGTCTGGGGGAGGGTAAATGTGTGAGTCTGGGTGGGGTAAATGTGTGTGTCTGGGTGGGGTAAATGTCAGAGTCTGGGTGCGGTAAATTTGTGAGACTGTGTGGGGTAAATGTGAGAGACCGGGTGGGGTAAATGTGTGAGTCTGGTTGGGGTAAATGTTTGAGTCTGTGTGGGGTAAATGTTTGAGTCTCTGTGGGGTAAATGTGTGAGCCTGTGTGGGGTAAATGTGTGAGTCTGGGTGGGGTAAATGCGTGAGTCTGTGTGGGGTAAATGTGTGAGTCTGGGTGGGGTAAATGTGTGAGTCTGTGTGGGGTACATGTGTGAGTCTGGGTGGGGTAAATGTGTGAGTCAATGTGGGGTAAATTTGTTAGTCAGGGTGGGGTAAATGTGTGAGTCTGCGTGGGGTAAATGTGTGAGTCTGGGTGGGGTAAATGTGTGAGTCTGTGTGGGGTAAATGTGTGTGTCTGTGCGGGGTAAATGTGTGAGTTGGGAGGGGTAAATGTGTCAGTCTGGGTGGGGTAAATGTGAGAGTCTGGGTGGGGAAAATGTGTGAGTCTGTGTGGGGTAAATGTGTGAGTCTGGGTGGGGTAAATGTGAGAGTCTGTGCGGGGTAAATGTGTGAGTCTGTGTGGGGTAAATGTGTGAGTCTGGGTGGGGTAAATGTGAGAGTCTGTGTGGGGTAAATGTGTGTGTCTGGGTGGGGTAAATGTGTGAGTCTGGGTGGGGTAAATGTGTGAGTCTGGGTGGGGTAAATGTGAGAGTCTGTGTGGGGTAAATGTGTGTGTCTGGGTGGGGTAAATGTGTGAGTCTTGGTGGGGTAAATGTGAGAGTCTGGGTGGGGTAAATGTGTGAGTCTGGGTGGGGTAAATGTGTGAGTCTGGGTGGGGTAAATGTGTGAGTCTGGGTGGGGTAAATGTGTGAGTCTGGGTTGGGTAAATGTGTGATTCGGGTTGGGGTAAATGTGTGAGTCTGGGTGGGGTAAATGTGTGTGTCTGGGTGGGATAAATGAGTGAGTCTGTGTGGTGTAAATGTGTGAGTCTGGGGGAGGGTAAATGTGTGAGTCTGGGTGGGGTAAATGTGTGAGTCTGGGTGGGGTAAATGTGTGTGTCTGGGTGGGGTAAATGTCAGAGTCTGAGTGCGGTAAATTTGTGAGACTGTGTGGGGTAAATGTGAGAGACAGGGTGGGGTAAATGTGTGAGTCTGGGGGGGTGGGTAAGTGTGAGAGTCTGGGTGGGGTAAATGTGTGAGTCTGGTTGTTGTAAATGTTTGAGTCTGTGTGGGGTAAATGTTTGAGTCTCTGTGGGGTAAATGTGTGAGCCTGTGTGGGGTAAATGTGTGAGTCTGGGTGGGGTAAATGCGTGAGTCTGTGTCGGGTAAATGTGTGAGTCTGGGTGGGGTAAATGTGTGAGTCTGTGTGGGGTACATGTGTGAGTCTGGGTGGGGTAAATGTGTGAGTCAATGTGGGGTAAATTTTTTAGTCAGGATGGGGTAAATGTGTGAGTCTGCGTGGGGTAAATGTGTGAGTCTGGGTGGGGTAAATGTGTGAGTCTGTGTGGGGTAAATGTGTGAGTCTGTGTGGGGTAAATGTGAGAGTCTGGGTGGGGTAAATGTGTGAGTCTGGTTGGGGTAAATGTTTGAGTCTGTGTGGGGTAAATGTTTGAGTCTGTGTGGGGTAAATGTGTGAGCCTGTGTGGGGTAAATGTGTGAGTCTGGGTCGGGTAAATGCGTGAGTCTGTGTGGGGTACATGTCTGAGTCTGGGTGGGGTAAATGTGTGAGTCAATGTGGGGTAAATTTGTTAGTCAGGGTGGGATAAATGTGTGAGTCTGCGTGGGGTAAATGTGAGAGTCTGGGTGGGGTAAATGTGAGACTCTGGGTGGGATAAATGTGTGAGTCTGGGTGGGGTAAATGTGTGAGTCGGGGTGGGGTAAATGTGTGAGTCTGGGTGGGGAAAACGTGTGAGTCTGGGTGGGGTAAATGTGTGAGTCTGGGGGGGGGTAAATGTGTGAGTCTGTGCGGGGTAAATGTGTGAGTCTGTGTGGGGTAAAAGTGTGAGTCTGGGTGGGGTAAATGTGTGAGTCTGGGTGGGGTAAATGTGAGAGTCTGGGTGGGGTAAATGTGTGAGACTGGGTGGGGTAAATGTGTCAGTCTGGGAGGGGTAAATGTGTGAGTCTGGGTAGGGTAAATGTGTGAATCTGTGTGGGGTAAATGTGATAGTCTGTGTGGGGTAAATGTGAGAGTCTGGGTGGGGTAAATGTGAGAGTCTGGGTGGGGTAAATGTTTGAGTGTGGGTGGGGGAAATGTGAGAGTCTGTGTGGGGTAAATGTGTGAGTCTGTGTGGGGTAAATGTGTGAGACTGGGTGGGGTAAATGTGTCAGTCTGGGTGGGGTAAATGTGTGAGTCTGGGTAGGGTAAATGTGTGAATCTGTGTGGGGTAAATGTGATAGTCTGTGTGGGGTAAATGTGAGAGTCTGGGTGGGGTAAATGTGTGAGTCTGGGTGGTGTAAATGTGTGAGTCTGTGTGGGGTAAATGTGTGAGTCTGGGAGGGGTAAATGTGTGAGTCTGGGTAGGGTAAATGTGTGATTCTGGGGGGGGCAAATGTGTGAGTCTGGGTGGGGTAAATGTGTGAGTCTGTGTGGGGTAAATGTGTGAGTCTAGGTGGGGTAAATGTGTGAGTCTGTGTGGGGTAAATGTGTGAGTCTGGGTGTGGTAAATGTGTGAGTCTGGGGGGGGTAAATGTGTGAGTCCGGATGGGGTAAATGTGTGAGTCTAGGTGGGGTAAATGTGTGAGTCTGTGTGGGGTAAATGTGTGAGTCTGGGTGGGGTAAATGTGAGAGTCTGTGTGGGGTAAATGTGTGAGTCTGGGTGGGGTAAATGTGAGAGTCTGTGTGGGGTAAATGTGTGAGTCTGTGTGGGGTAAATGTGTGAGTCTGGGTGGGGTAAATGTGTGAGTCTGGGTGGGGTAAATGTGAGAGTCTGTGTGGGGTAAATGTGTGAGTCTGGGTGCGGTAAATTTGTCAGTCTGGGTGGGGTAAATGTGTGAGTCTGGGTGAGGTAAATGTGTGAGTCTGGGTGGGGTAAATGTGTGAGTCTGGGTGGGGTAAATGAGTGAGTCTGTGTGGTGTAAATGTGTGATTCTGGGTGGGGTAAATGTGTGAGTCTGGGTGGGGTAAATGTCAGAGTCTGGGTGGGGTAAATGTGTGAGACTGTGTGGGGTAAATGTGAGAGACCGTGTGGGGTAAATACGAGAGTCTGTGTGGGGTAAATGTGTGAGTCTGGGTGGGGTAAATGTGTGAGTCTGGGTGGGGAAAATGTGTGAGTCTGTGTGGGGTAAATGTGAGAGTCTGGGTGGGGTAAATGTGTGCCTCTGGGTGGGGTAAATGTGTGAGTCTGTGTGGGGTAAATGTGAGAGTCTGAGAGGGGTAAATGTGTGAGTCTGTGTGGGGTAAATGTGAGAGTCTGTGTGGGGTAAATGTGTGAGTCTGTGTGGGGTAAATGTGAGAGTCTGGGTGGGGTAAATGTGTGAGTCTGGGTGGGGTAAATGTGTGAGTCTGGTTGGGGTAAATGTTTGAATCTGTGTGGGGTAAATGTTTGAGTCTGTGTGGGGTAAATGTGTGAGTCTGTGTGGGGTACATGTGTGAGTCTGGTTGGGGTAAATGTGTGAGTCAATGTGGCGTAAATTTGTTAGCCCCGGTGGGGTAAATGTGTGAGTCTGCGTGGGGTAAATGTGAGAGTCTGGGTGGGGTAAATGTGGACTCTGGGTGGGATAAATGTGTGAGTCTGGGTGGGGTAAATGTGTGAGTCGGGGTGGGGTAAATGTGTGAGTCTGGGTGGGGTAAATTTGTGAGTCTGGGTTGGTAAAGGTGTGAGTCTGGGAGGGGTAAATGTGTGAGTCTGGATGGGGTAAATGTGTGAGTCTGTGGGGATAAATGTGTGAGTCTGGGTGGGGTAAATGTGTGAGTCTGTGTGGGGTTTATGTGTAAGTCAGGGAGGGGTAAATGTGTGAAACTGGATGGGTAAATGTGTGAGTCTGTGGGGGTAAATGTGTGAGTCTGGGTGGGGTAAATCTGTGAGTCAGATGGGGTAAATGTGTGAGTCTGGGTGGGGTAAATGTGTGAGTCTGGGTGGGGTAAATGTGTGTGTCTGGGTGGGGTAAATGTGTGTGTCTGGGTGGGTAAATGTGTGAGTCTGCGTGGGGTAAATGTGTGAGTCTGGGTGGGGTAAATGTGTGAGTCTGGGTGGGGGTAAATGAGTCTGGGTGGGGTAAATGTGTGAGTCTGGGTGGGGTAAATGTGTGAGTCGGGTTGGGGTAAATGTGTGAGTCTGGGTGGGGTAAATGTGTGAGTCTGGGTGGGGTAAATGTGTGAGTCTGTGTGGGGTAAATGTGTTTGTCTGTTTGGGGTAAATTTGCGAGTCTGCGTGGGGTAATGTGTGAGTCTGGGTGGGGGTAAATGTGTGAGTCTGGGTGGGGTAAATGTGTGAGTCTGGGTGGGGTAAATGTGTGAGTCGGGTTGGGGTAAATGTGTGAGTCTGGGTGGGGGTAAATGTGTGAGTCTGGGTGGGGTAAATGTGTGAGTCTGGGAGGTGTAAATGTGTGAGTCTGGGTGGGGTAAATGTGTGAGTCTGGGTGGGGTAAATGTGTGAGTCTGTGTGGGGTAAATATGAGAGTCTGGGTGGTGTAAATGTATCAGTCAGGCTGGGGTAAATGTGTGAGTCTGGGTGGGGAAAATGTGAGAGTCTCGAGGGGTAAATGTGAGAGTCTGTGTGGGTAAATGTGTGAGACTGGGGGGAGGGTAAATGGTTGAGTCTGGGTGGGGTAAATGTGAGAGTCTGGGTGGGGTAAATGTGTGAGTCTGGGTGGGGTAAATGTATGAGTCTGGGAGGGGTAAATGTGTGAGACTGGATGGGGTAAATGTG
>JANJGN010005450.1:0-21282 GCA_026770705.1 Isurus oxyrinchus | reverse complement strand
CCCGGTCCGGCAACCCCTCCATTTTCACATTCTCACCCTCGTTTTCAAATCCCCTCCATGGCCCTCACTCCCCCCTCCCTATCTCTGTAACCTCCTCCAGCCCCTACACCCCTCCCTATCTCTGTAACCTCCTCCAGCCCCTTACACCCCTCCCTATCTCTGTAACCTCCTCCAGCCACTACACCCCTCCCTATCTCTGTAACCTCCTCCAGCCCCTACACCCCTCCCTATCTCTGTAACCTCTTCCGGCCCCTCTACAACCCCTCCCTATCTCTGTAACCCATCCAGCCCCTACACCCCTCCCTATCTCTGTAAACTCCTCTAGACTCCTCTAGCCCCTACAGCCCTCCCAATCTCTGTAACCTCCTCCAGCCCCTACAACCCTCCCTATCTCTGTAACCTCCTCCAGCCCCCTACAACCCTCCCTATCTCTGTAACCTCCTCCAGCCCCCTACAACCCCTCCCTATCTCTGTAACCTCCTCCAGCCCCTACAACCCTCCCTATCTCTGTAACCTTCTCCAGCCCTACAACCCTCCCTATCTCTGTAACCTCCTCCAGCCCCTACAACCCTCCCTATCTCTGTAACCTCCTCCAGCCCCTACAACCCTCCCTATCTCTGTAACCCCCTCCAGCCCCTACACCCCTCCCTATCTCTGTAACCTCCTCCAGCCCCCTACAACCCTCCCTATCTCTGTATCCTCCTCCAACCCCTACGACCCCTCCCTATCTCTGTAACCTCCGAGATCTCTGTGCTCCTCCGATTCCGGCCTCTCAAGCATCCCCGATTCCCATCGCTCCGCCATTGGCGGCCGGGCCTTCAGCTGCCTGGGGGAAGGGGGGCATCTAAGCTCTGGAATTCCCTCCTTAAACCTCTCCATCTCTCTCTCTCCCCTCTCTCTCTCCCCTCCTTTAAGACGCTCCTTAAAAACGACCTCTGCGAGCGAGTTTGTTCCTCAGTGTTGTACAATCTTTAATGGCGTCTTGCCAAAGAACCTGGTCCGGGAGATTAAACACCGGTAGTTGATTCTGTATTCTTCCTCTCTCTCTCTCCCTCTCTTCCCTCCCTCCTTCGTCACTCTCCTGGTTCCCTCACCCCTGCCCTCCCCAACTCTCTACCTTCCCCGCACGCCTCACACACCACCCCCAACCCCACCCACCTCCCTTAACCTCTCCCCCCTTCCCTCTACCCCCACCCGCATCCATTGACCCTCCCCCCCCCTACCCTCCCACCAACTCTAGGAAGACATGCAAGTCATCATCAGCCAGCAGTTGAAGAGCCAGCACCTGCAGGAAGAGGCTGGAGGGAAGGCCCGGTGTCCGCCGGTGCCCCAGGACGGAAGCAGCTTCTTTTTCCGATTCAGGAAGAGCTGAGGACGGTTGGGAGGGGGGCGGGGGGGAACGTGGGTCCGTGTCAAACCCCCACCACCCTCTCCCCCTCCCCCCCCCCTCCACACACCCCCCCCCCCTACCTTGCTGGCAGCACGCAAGCGTCAGCAGGCAGTTCGACTACGTGAGGCATCACAGCCTGACTCTCTTGCCCCCCCCCCCACCCCACCCCACCCCCTCCCGTCCGGACCGTGCCGAGGGGGCCGGGGAGAGTCCAAACTGGCGCTCCCCCTCCCCCACAACTCTTCCTCCTTACCGGACCCCACAGCTCAGCTGCCGTCTCCTCCCTCTCGCTCTCCCCCCCCCCCCACCCGCTTCAGGAGGGCACCGAGGCCAACTGGAGCCCCCCCCCACCCGGCCCTCGAAGGGGCAGGGGAGCTGCTACGCCAGGTGACTGGAAGTCAGCGGCGCCTCGACAGCAAGCAAGGAACTGTCGTTTTCAGTCCCGAAAGGGTCTGTCCCTAAATTTAGACTCTGCCCCCCTCGTCCCAGACACCCCCCACCTCCCCCATCCACAACCAGCGGGAACCATCTCCCTCAACCCTATCAGTTCAAAATGCTCAAAAATATTGGGAGTGAACGGGAAGGGGTTTGGGTCCATTGGGATTGTGTACAGTGGGAGTGAACGGGAAGGGTTTGGGATTGGGATTGTGTACAGTGGAGAGTGAACGGGAAGGGTTTGGGATTGGGATTGTGTACAGTGGGAGTGAAGGGGAAGGGGTTTGGGTCCATTGGGATTGTGTACAGTGGGAGGTGAATGGGAAGGGATTTGGGGTCCGTTGGGATTGTGTACAGTGGGAGTGAACAGGAAGGGGTTTGGGTCCATTGGGATTGTGTACAGTGGGAGTGAACGGGAAGGGGTTTGGGATTGGGATTGTGTACAGTGGGAAGTGAACGGGAAGGGGGTTTGGGATTGGGATTGTGTACAGTGGGAGTGAACGGGAAGGGGTTTGGGGTCCATTGGGGTTGTGTACGGTGGGAGTGAACGGGAAGGGGTTTGGGTCCATTGGGATTGTGCAGAGTGGGAGTGAACGGGAAGGGGTTTGGGTCCATTGGGGATTGTGTACGGTGGGAGGTGAACGGGAAGGGGTTTGGGGTCCATTGGGATTGTGTACGGTGGGAGTGAACGGAAGGGGTTTGGGTCCATTGGGATTGTGTACGGTGGGAGTGAACGGGAAGGGGTTTGGGTCCATTGGGATTGTGTACGGTGGGAGTGAACGGGAAGGGGTTTGGGTCCATTGGGATTGTGTACGGTGGGAGTGTGAACGGGAAGGGGTTTGGGTCCATTGGGATTGTGCACGGTGGGAGTGAACGGGAAGGGGTTTGGGTCCATTGGGATTGTGCACGGTGGGAGTGAACGGGAAGGGGTTTGGGTCCATTGGGATTGTGTACGGTGGGATGTGAAGGGGAAGGGGTTTGGGTCCATTGGGGTTGTGTACGGTGGGAGGTGAACGGGAAGGGGTTTGGGTCCATTGGGATTGTGTATGTACGGTGGGAGTGAACGGGAAGGGGTTTGGGTCCGTTGGGATTGTGTACAGTGGGAGTGAACGGGAAGGGGTTTGGGTCCGTTGGGATTGTGTACAGTGGGGAGTGAACGGGAAGGGGTTTGGGTCCGTTGGGATTGTGTACAGTGGGAGTGAACGGGAAGGGGTTTTGGGTCCATTGGGATTGTGTACAGTGGGAGTGAACGGGAAGGGGTTTGGGGTCCATTGGGATTGTGTACAGTGGGAGTGAACGGGAAGGGGTTTGGGTCCGTTGGGATTGTGTACGGTGGGAGTGAACGGGAAGGGGTTTGGGTCCATTGGGATTGTGTACGGTGGGAGTGAACGGGAAGGGGTTTTGGGTCCATTGGGTATTGTGTACAGTGGGAGTGAAGGGGAAGGGGTTTGGGTCCATTGGGATTGTGTACGGTGGGAGTGAACGGGAAGGGGTTTGGGATTGGGATTGTGTACAGTGGGAGTGAACGGGAAGGGGTTTGGGTCCGTTGGGATTGTGTACGGTGGGAGAGTGAACGGGAAGGGGTTTGGGTCCATTGGGATTGTGTACGGTGGGAGTGAACGGGAAGGGGTTTGGGTCCATTGGGATTGTGTACGGTGGGAGTGAACGGGAAGGGGGTTTGGGTCCATTGGGATTGTGTACAGTGGGAGTGAACGGGAAGGGGTTTGGGTCCATTGGGATTGTGTACAGTGGGAGCGAACAGGAAGGGGTTTGGGTCCATTGGGATTGTGTACAGTGGGAGTGAACGGGAAGGGGTTTGGGTCCATTGGGATTGTGCCTGGTGGGAGTGAACGGGAAGGGGGTTTGGGTCCATTGGGATTGTGTACAGTGGGAGTGAACGGGAAGGTGTTTGGGTCCATTGGGATTGTGTACGGTGGGAGTGAACGGGAAGGGGTTTGGGTCCATTGGGATTGTGTACGGTGGGGAGTGAACGGGAAGGGGTTTGGGTCCATTGGGATTGTGCCTGGTGGGAGTAAGCGGATTGTGTTGTGTGCTCCATGTATAAATTAGACTGCACCCTTTTGGCCAGGGCTCAGTCACTGCAGCAAAACTATTTATAGAAATATATCTTTGGCTGATTCCCTGAAAAAGATGATGAAGTTTTGATTAAAAAAACATCTTTTTTTAACATGTGTCATGTTTTCTAGTGTTTGTGCCAACAATTAATGCGGCGCTCCTTCAGCACTGACCCTCCCCACAGTGCGGCGCTCCCTCAGCACTGACCCTCCGACAGTGTGGCTCTCCCTCAGCACTGACCCTCCCACAGCGCGGCACTCCCTCAGCACTGACCCTCCGATAGTGCGGCTCTCCCTCAGTACTGACCCTCCGACAGTGCGGCTCTCCCTCAGCACTGACCCTCCGACAGTGCGGCTCTCCCTCAGCACTGACCCTCCGACAGTGCGGCTCTCCCTCAGCACTGACCCTCCCACAGTGCGGCGCTCCCTCAGCACTGACCCTCCGACAGTGCGGCGCTCCCTCAGCACTGACCCTCCGACAGTGCGGCCCTCCCTCAGCACTGACCCTCCGACAGTGCGGCCCTCCCTCAGCACTGACCCTCCGACAGTGCGGCTCTCCCTCAGTACTGACCCTCCCACAGTGCGGCTTCTGCCTCAGCACTGACCCTCCGACAGTGCGGCGCTCCCTCAGCACTGACCCTCCGACAGTGCGGCCCTCCCTCAGCACTGACCCTCCGACAGTGCGGCTCTCCCTCAGTACTGACCCTCCGACAGTGTGGCTCTCCCTCAGCACTGACCCTCCGACAGTGCGGCGCTCCCTCAGCACTGACCCTCCGACAGTGCGGCGCTCCCTCAGCACTGACCCTCCCACAGTGCGGCTCTCCCTCGGCACTGACCCTCCCACAGTGCGGCTCTCCCTCAGGACTGACCCTCCCACAGTGCGGCTCTCCCTCAGCACTGACCCTCCCACAGTGCAGCTCTCCCTCAGCACTGACCCTCCGACAGTGCGGCGCTCCCTCGGCACTGACCCTCCCACAGTGCGGCTCTCCCTCGGCACTGACCCTCCCACAGTGCGGCTCTCCCTCAGCACTGACCCTCCGACAGTGCGGCGCTCCCTCATTGAATTCTATTTAATTACTAACCGTAGTGGCGGGACCCGGGATTTGAACCCGGCTCTCTCCAGCTTCACACTCGCTCTACCCGCTACGCCACACGTCGGTCATTGAAGGCGGGGAGGCGCGGGGGGCCTTTGATAAGGGTTGCCATGCCGACAAGCGTGCGATGATGTCATACAACGGGCCGAGAGCCCCGCTCACCCGGCAGGACTCGCCTCTTCCCACGTCCGGCAAATCAACGTGGCGTCAGAAAGGAGGCGGGTCCAAACGGAACGCTGCGAGGGGGATGGACCGTGGGGATCGTGACGCCATCGGAGGGAGAAGGGGGCGGGCCTGGCGCTGGCGCCGGGCCTGGGAGGGACTCGCCTCTTTCACGTCCGGCCAGGCGTTGCGGCGTCACCCCACGTGTGGGGGTGGGCGGAGCCTCTCACGTCCGAACGTTAGGGAGAGGAGGGGTTTGGGCCAGACGGACGAAGGGGGCGGACCTAAGGCTGGGGAGGAGTCAGGTTTTCCCCTTCTGCGTGCGTCCGGCTGGCAAAGCGACGTCAAAGCGAGGTTTTGGGGGTAGGGGGGGCGGGGCTGGCGCCGTGTTGGGCGGAGTCGCTTCTTTGCAACGGCCGGCCCGCTGTGTGATGTCAGAGGAAGGAGAGGCGTCATGGGGCGGGGGCTGGCGCCGAGTGGGGGAGGAGTCACCTGTCTGCAAGCAAGTCCGGCTCCCATTGTGACATGAGGGGGGGGGGGGCGCGGACGTCCGGTTGGGCGGAGTCACCCCTTGCAGGTCCGGCTGGCATTGTGATGTCAGAGGAGGCGGGCTCGGGGGGGAGGAGGAGGAGGAGGAAGGGGGGGGGGCGGAGCTGGCGCCGGGCTGGGAGGACTGGTCTCTTTGAGGTCCGCGGCGGTATTTCCGGAGCCTGAGTTTGAGGGGCCGGGCGGCCCGGGGGCCAAGGCCGAGAGGAACCGAGAGAGGAGGGAGGAGGAGTGGGGGGGGCGAAAGGGGCTCCCCGATGGCGGCCCGGGACTACGACCATCTCTTCAAGCTTCTCATCATCGGCGACAGCGGTGAGAGGGCGATCTGGGCTGTTCGACTGCGGGGGGCGGCGCCGACCGTCAGCTCTTCGACTGGGGTGTGGGCTGCACATGACCTTTCTCTCTCCCTCCCCCCCCCCCCCTTCCCCTCCCTCCCTCCCTCCCTCCCATACACGAGCTGAACCCCTGGTTGGGTTGGGGTGGGGTCTCTTTGAGCTTTCATCTCACTCACCCCACCCACCCCTCCCTCCCCAGAGGATGGAGGAATCTGGGCCGTTCGACTGGGGGAGGCTGCACTTCACCCCCCCCCCTCCCTCCCTCCCTCCCTCCCTCCCACGACACAACCTTCGAGTACACGCTCCCCCTCCCTGTCCCAGGGTTGTAGGGAAATCGGGAGGGGGAGGGGGGGGGGTGGTGTGTATATGCACCTTCAGCTGTTCAACTGGGGCAAGCCGCACTTGATTCCCTACACCCCCCCCCCCTCCCCACCCTTCTCCTCCGGCGCTCTGGGGTACACAGGCATCAGCCTGTAGGATGATCACCAGGGAAGTCTTTGAAATTCCCCCGACCCCCTTTCCTTTCCCAGGGTCTGGGGATATCCTGGCTCTTTGGCCGGGGAAAGGCGGCATCTGACTCCTCCACACCGCCTCCCCACTCCCCCCCACCCCCCCCCTCCCCCCCACACCCGGGTACCGGAACAACAGACTGATTTCCCCTGGGTGGTCTTTCAGTTCCTCCCTGGCTCCTACCCGGCCCTGCCCCCATCCCCAGGGTCTGGCGAGATCTGGGCTGTTTGACTGGGGGAGGTTGCAGCTGCACCTGATATTCATCTACACCCTGGGATAGATGGAGTGCAGCCTGGGGCCTGACCTGGGTGTCTTCTGTTACCGCCCCCCCCCCCCCCCGCCGCCACCTGTGCCCCACCCACCCCCCAACCCGGGTCAGCAAGCTGTTGCACCACTGCAGGAGGCTGCACCTGATCCCCCTCTCTCCTCCAACCTCGCCACTCCCCTTTACCAAGCTCCCTCCCCCCCTTCCCCTCCACTCTGAGGTGCCCGGAGACCAGCATGGAGGCTGATCACTCGGGTGTCCCCGGGGTTCTCCGCAGGGCCTGCGTAGATCTGGGGCTGTTCGACCCGGAAGGCTGCATCTGAGCCTCACTAGTTCCACCGATCGACACCGGATACGCCTCGCCTCCACCCCCGCCACTCTGGGGTACCCAAGCAGCAGCCTGGAGGCTGATCCCGAGGCCTCCCACAGTCCCTTGAGACCTGCGGGCTCATCGACTCGGTGAGGCGGCAGCTGAATCGGGCAGCGATTTGCCCAAGGGAGGAATAATTTCTGGCGGCCCCGGCTCTCTGGTGGCAACCAAGCCGGACTGCTCGGCGAATAGCGCGGCCGGGGAGGCAGGGGTCTACAAAGAGACGCGGACAGGTTGAGTGGGGAGGCAACACTGTGTCCCGGTTTAGAGTGGGGAGGAAATCGTGAGGCTGTCTGCTCTCGAGTGACCACAATCTGTCTCCAAACCACATCAGGAGAAATGAGGGGCAGGTGACCAAGAGCTGGGTCGAAGAGTTCAATTTTAGACGTCTTAAAGGCAGTGAGGGGGGGGGGGGGGGGTGAGGAGGAGGGGGAGGTTTCGAGAAGAAGTTCCAGAGCTTGGGCCCCACAGGCAATAGAAGGCACAGACGCCAATGGTGGGGCGATGGGAATCGGGGGATGCTCGAGAGGCTGGAATTGGAGGAGTGCAGAGATCTCAGAGGGTCATAGGAGTTTACAGAGATAGGGAGGGTTGTAGGGGGCTGGAGGAGTTTACAGAGATAGGGAGGGGTGTAGGGGCTGGAGGAGGTTAGAGATAGGGAGGGATGTAGGGGCTGGAGGAGGTTACAGAGATAGGGAGGGTTGTACGGGCTGGAGTAGTTTACAGAGATAGGGAGGGTTTGTAGGGGCTGGAGGAGGTTACAGAGATAGGGAGGGTTGTAGGGGCTGGAGGAGGTTACAGAGATAGGGAGGGTTGTAGGGGCTGGAGGAGGTTACAGAAATAGGGAGGGTTGTAATGGCTGGAGGAGGTTACAGAGATAGGGAGGGTTGTAGGGGACTGGAGGATATTACAGAGATAGGGAGGGTTGTAGGGGTTGGGGGAGGGTTGTACGGGCTTGAGGAGGTCACAGAGATCAGGAGGATAGTCAGGGCTGGAGGGGGGTTACAGAGATAGGGAGGGATGTATGGACTGGAGGAGTTTACAGAGATAGGGAGGGTTGTAGGGGTTGGAGCAGGTTACAGAGATAGGGAGGGTTGTAGGGGTTGGAGGAGGTTACAGAGATAGGGAGGGTTGTAGGGGCTGGAGGAGGTTACAGAGATAGGGAGGGGTGTAGGGGTTGGAGGAGGTTACAGAGATAGGGAGGGTTATCGTGGATGGAGGTTGTGACAGATAGGGAGGGTGTAGAGGCTGGAGGAGGTTACAGAGATAGGGAGGGTTGTAGGGGTTGGAGGAGGTTACAGAGAGAGGGAGGGTTGTAGGGGCTGGAGGAGGTTACAGAGATAGGGAGGGTTGTAGGGACTGGAGGAGGTTACAGAGATAGGGAGGGTTGTAGGGGCTAGAGGAGGTTACAGAGATAGGGAGGGTTGTAGGGGCTGGAGGAGGTTACAGAGATAGGGGTGTAGGGGTGGGAGGAGGTTACAGAGATAGGGAGGGTTGTAGGGGCTGGAGGAGGTTACAGAGATAGGGGTGTGGGGTGGGAGGAGGTTACAGAGATAGGGAGGGGTGTAGGGGCTGGAGGAGGTTACAGAGATAGGGAGGGTTGTAAGGGCTGGAGGAGGTTACAGAGATAGGGAGGGGTGTAGGGGCTGGAAGAGGTTACAGAAATAGGGAGGGGTGTAGGGGCTGGAGGAGGTTACAGAGATAGGGAGGGTTGTAGGGGCTGGAGGAGGTTACAGATATAGGGAGGGGTGTAGGGGTTGGAGGAGGTTACAGAGATAAGGAGGGGTGTAGGGGTTGGAGGATGTTACAGAGATAGGGAGGGGTGTAGAGACTGGAGGAGGTTACAGAGATAGGGAGGGGGTGTAGAGACTGGAGGAGGTTACAGAGATAGGGGTGTAGGGGCTGGAGGAGGTTACAGAGATAGGGCTGCAGGGCCTGGTGGAGGTTACAGAGATAGGGAGTGGGGTAGATGTGGGAGGAGGTTACAGAGATAGGGGTGTAGGGGCTGGAGGAGGTTACAAAGATAGGGAGGGTTGTAGAGGCTGGTGGAGGTTACAGAGATAGAGAGGGTTGTAGGGGCTGGAGGAGTTTACAGAGATAGGGAGGGGTTTAGGGGTTGGAGGAGGTTACAGAGATAGAGAGGGTGGTAGGGGTGGGAGGAGGTTACAGAGATAGGGAGGGGTGTAGGTGTGGGAGGAGGTTAGAGAGATAGGGAGGGGTGTAGGGGCTGGAGGAGGTTACAGAGATAGGGAGGGGTGTAGGGGGTGGGAGGAGGTTACAGAGATAGGGAGGGTTGTAGGGGCTGGAGGAGGTTACAGAGATAGGGAGGGGGTGTAGGGGCTGGAGGAGGTTACAGAGATAGGGAGGGCTGTAGGGGCTGGAGGAGGTTACAGAGATAGGGAGGGTTGTAGGGGCTAGAGGAGGTTACAGAGATGGGGTGTAGGGGTGGGAGGAGGTTACAGAGATAGGGAGGGGTGGAGGGGCTGGAGGAGGTTACAGAGATAGGGAGGGTTGTAAGGGCTGGAGGAGGTTACAGTGATAGGGAGGGTTGTAGGGGCTGGAGGAGGTTACAGAGATAGGGGTGTAGGGGTGGGAGGAGGTTACAGAGATAGGGAGGGGGGTAGAGGTGGGAGGAGGTTACAGAGATAGGGGTGTAGGGGCTGGAGGAAGTTACAAAGATAGGGAGGGTTGTAGAGGCTGGAGGAGGTTACAGAGATAGGGGTGTAGGGGTGGGAGGAGGTTACAGAGATAGAGAGGGTGGTAGGGGGTGGGAGGAGGTTACAGAGATAGGGAGGGGTGTAGGGGCGGGAGGAGGTTACAGAGATAGGGAGGATTGTAGGTGCTGGAGGAAGTTACAGAGATAGGGGTGTAGGGGTGGGAGGAGGTTACAGAGATAGGGAGGGGTGTAGGGGCGGGAGGAGGTTACAGAGATAGGGAGGATTGTAGGTGCTGGAGGAGGTTACAGAGATAGGGGTGTAGGGGTGGGAGGAGGTTACAGAGATAGAGAGGGTGGTAGGGGTGGGAGGAGGTTACAGAGATAGGGAGGGGTGTAGGGGCGGGAGGAGGTTACAGAGATAGGGAGGGGTGTAGGGGCTGGAGGAGGTTACAGAGATATGGAGGGGTGTAGGGGTTGGAGGAGGTTACAGAGATAGGGAGGGTTGTAGGAGCTGGAGGAGGTTACAGAGATAGGGAGAGTTGTAGGGGCTGGAGGAGGTTACAGAGATAGGGAGGGGTGTTGGGGCTGGAGGAGGTTACAGAGATAGGGAGGGGTGTTGGGGCTGGAGGAGTTTACAGAGATAGGGAGGGGTGTAGCGGCTAGAGGAGGTTACAGAGATAGGGGTGTAGGGGTGGGAGGAGGTTACAGAGATAGGGAGGGGGGGTAGCGGTGGGAGGAGGTTACAGAGATAGGGAGGGGTGGAGGGGCTGGAGGAGGTTACAGAGATAGGGAGGGGTGTAGGGGCTGGAGGAGGTTACAGGGATAGGGAGTGTTGTAGGGGCTGGAGGAGGTTACAGAGATAGGGGTGTAGGGGTGGGAGGAGGTTACAGAGATAGGGAGGGTTGTAGGGGCTGGAGGAGGTTACAGAGATAGGGGTGTAGGAGGTTACAGAGATAGGGAGGGGTGTAGGGGCTGGAGGAGGTTACAGAGATAGGGAGGGTTGTAAGGGCTGGAGGAGGTTACAGAGATAGGGAGGGGTGTAGGGGCTGGAAGAGGTTACAGAAATAGGGGTGTAGGGGCTGGAGGAGGTTACAGAGATAGGGAGGGTTGTAGGGGCTGGAGGAGGTTACAGATATAGGGAGGGGTGTAGGGGTTGGAGGAGGTTACAGAGATAAGGAGGGGTGTAGGGGTTGGAGGATGTTACAGAGATAGGGAGGGGTGTAGAGACTGGAGGAGGTTACAGAGATAGGGAGGGGTGTAGAGACTGGAGGAGGTTACAGAGATAGGGGTGTAGGGGCTGGAGGAGGTTACAGAGATGGGGCTGCAGGGCCTGGTGGAGGATACAGAGATAGGGAGTGGGGTAGATGTGGGAGGAGGTTACAGAGATAGGGGTGTAGGGGCTGGAGGAGGTTACAAAGATAGGGAGGGTTGTAGAGGCTGGTGGAGGTTACAGAGATAGAGAGGGTTGTAGGGGCTGGAGGAGTTTACAGAGATAGGGAGGGGTTTAGGGGTTGGAGGATGTTACAGAGATAGGGAGGGGTGTAGAGACTGGAGGAGGTTACAGAGATAGGGAGGGGTGTAGAGACTGGAGGAGGTTACAGAGATAGGGGTGTAGGGGCTGGAGGAGGTTACAGAGATAGGGCTGCAGGGCCTGGTGGAGGTTACAGAGATAGGGAGTGGGGGTAGATGTGGGAGGAGGTTACAGAGATAGGGGTGTAGGGGCTGGAGGAGGTTACAAAGATAGGGAGGGTTGTAGAGGCTGGTGGAGGTTACAGAGATAGAGAGGGTTGTAGGGGCTGGAGGAGTTTACAGAGATAGGGAGGGGTTTAGGGGTTGGAGGAGGTTACAGAGATAGAGAGGGTGGTAGGGGTGGGAGCAGGTTACAGAGATAGGGAGGGGTGTAGGTGTGGGAGGAGGTTAGAGAGATAGGGAGGGGTGTAGGGGCTGGAGGAGGTTACAGAGATAGGGAGGGGTGTAGGGGTGGGAGGAGGTTACAGAGATAGGGAGGGTTGTAGGGGCTGGAGGAGGTTACAGAGATAGGGAGGGGTGTAGGGGCTGGAGGAGGTTACAGAGATAGGGAGGGCTGTAGGGGCTGGAGGAGGTTACAGAGATAGGGAGTGTTGTAGGGGCTAGAGGAGGTTACAGAGATGGGGTGTAGGGGTGGGAGGAGGTTACAGAGATAGGGAGGGGTGGAGGGGCTGGAGGAGGTTACAGAGATAGGGAGGGTTGTAAGGGCTGGAGGAGGTTACAGTGATAGGGAGGGTTGTAGGGGCTGGAGGAGGTTACAGAGATAGGGGTGTAGGGGTGGGAGGAGGTTACAGAGATAGGGAGGGGGGTAGAGGTGGGAGGAGGTTACAGAGATAGGGGTGTAGGGGCTGGAGGAAGTTACAAAGATAGGGAGGGTTGTAGAGGCTGGAGGAGGTTACAGAGATAGGGGTGTAGGGGTGGGAGGAGGTTACAGAGATAGAGAGGGTGGTAGGGGTGGGAGGAGGTTACAGAGATAGGGAGGGGTGTAGGGGCGGGAGGAGGTTACAGAGATAGGGAGGATTGTAGGTGCTGGAGGAAGTTACAGAGATAGGGGTGTAGGGGTGGGAGGAGGTTACAGAGATAGGGAGGGGTGTAGGGGCGGGAGGAGGTTACAGAGATAGGGAGGATTGTAGGTGCTGGAGGAGGTTACAGAGATAGGGGTGTAGGGGTGGGAGGAGGTTACAGAGATAGAGAGGGTGGTAGGGGTGGGAGGAGGTTACAGAGATAGGGAGGGGTGTAGGGGCGGGAGGAGGTTACAGAGATAGGGAGGGGTGTAGGGGCTGGAGGAGGTTACAGAGATATGGAGGGGTGTAGGGGTTGGAGGAGGTTACAGAGATAGGGAGGGTTGTAGGAGCTGGAGGAGGTTACAGAGATAGGGAGAGTTGTAGGGGCTGGAGGAGGTTACAGAGATAGGGAGGGGTGTTGGGGCTGGAGGAGGTTACAGAGATAGGGAGGGGTGTTGGGGCTGGAGGAGTTTACAGAGATAGGGAGGGGTGTAGCGGCTAGAGGAGGTTACAGAGATAGGGGTGTAGGGGTGGGAGGAGGTTACAGAGATAGGGAGGGTGGTAGCGGTGGGAGGAGGTTACAGAGATAGGGAGGGGTGGAGGGGCTGGAGGAGGTTACAGAGATAGGGAGGGGTGTAGGGGCTGGAGGAGGTTACAGGGATAGGGAGTGTTGTAGGGGCTGGAGGAGGTTACAGAGATAGGGGTGTAGGGGTGGGAGGAGGTTACAGAGATAGGGAGGGTTGTAGGGGCTGGAGGAGGTTACAGAGATAGGGGTGTAGGGGTGGGAGGAGGTTACAGAGATAGGGAGGGGTGTAGGGGCTGGAGGAGGTTACAGAGATAGGGAGGGTTGTAAGGGCTGGAGGAGGTTACAGAGATAGGGAGGGGTGTAGGGGCTGGAAGAGGTTACAGAAATAGGGGTGTAGGGGCTGGAGGAGGTTACAGAGATAGGGAGGGTTGTAGGGGCTGGAGGAGGTTACAGATATAGGGAGGGGTGTAGGGGTTGGAGGAGGTTACAGAGATAAGGAGGGGTGTAGGGGTTGGAGGATGTTACAGAGATAGGGAGGGGTGTAGAGACTGGAGGAGGTTACAGAGATAGGGAGGGGTGTAGAGACTGGAGGAGGTTACAGAGATAGGGGTGTAGGGGCTGGAGGAGGTTACAGAGATAGGGCTGCAGGGCCTGGTGGAGGTTACAGAGATAGGGAGTGGGGTAGATGTGGGAGGAGGTTACAGAGATAGGGGTGTAGGGGCTGGAGGAGGTTACAAAGATAGGGAGGGTTGTAGAGGCTGGTGGAGGTTACAGAGATAGGGAGGGTTGTAGGGGCTGGAGGAGTTTACAGAGATAGGGAGGGGTTTAGGGGTTTGAGGAGGTTACAGAGATAGAGAGGGTGGTAGGGGTGGGAGGAGGTTACAGAGATAGGGAGGGGTGTAGGGGTGGGAGGAGGTTAGAGAGATAGGGAGGGGTGTAGGGGCTGGAGGAGTTTACAGAGATAGGGAGGGGTGTAGGGGTGGGAGGAGGTTACAGAGATAGGGAAGGTTGTAGGGGCTGGAGGAGGTTACAGAGATAGGGAGGGGTGTAGGGGCTGGAGGAGGTTACAGAGATAGGGAGGGCTGTAGGGGCTGGAGGAGGTTACAGAGATAGGGAGGGTTGTAGGGGCTAGAGGAGGTTACAGAGATAGGGGTGTAGGGGTGGGAGGAGGTTACAGAGATAGGGAGGGGTGGAGGGGCTGGATGAGGTTACAGAGATAGGGAGGATTGTAAGGGCTGGAGGAGGTTACAGTGATAGGGAGGGTTGTAGGGGCTGGAGGAGGTTACAGAGATAGGGGTGTAGGGGTGGGAGGAGGTTACAGAGATAGGGAGGGGGGTAGAGGTGGGAGGAGGTTACAGAGATAGGGGTGTAGGGGCTGGAGGAAGTTACAAAGATAGGGAGGGTTGTAGAGGCTGGAGGAGGTTACAGAGATAGGGGTGTAGGGGTGGGAGGAGGTTACAGAGATAGAGAGGGTGGTAGGGGTGGGAGGAGGTTACAGAGATAGGGAGGGGTGTAGGGGCGGGAGGAGGTTACAGAGATAGGGAGGATTGTAGGTGCTGGAGGAGGTTACAGAGATAGGGGTGTAGGGGCTGGAGGAAGTTACAAAGATAGGGAGGGTTGTAGAGGCTGGAGGAGGTTACAGAGATAGGGGTGTAGGGGTGGGAGGAGGTTACAGAGATAGAGAGGGTGGTAGGGGTGGGAGGAGGTTACAGAGATAGGGAGGGGTGTAGGGGCGGGAGGAGGTTACAGAGATAGGGAGGATTGTAGGTGCTGGAGGAGGTTACAGAAATAGGGGTGTAGGGGTGGGAGGAGGTTACAGAGATAGGGAGGGGTGTAGGGGCGGGAGGAGGTTACAGAGATAGGGAGGATTGTAGGTGCTGGAGGAGGTTACAGAGATATGGAGGGGTGTAGGGGTTGGAGGAGGTTACAGAGATAGGGAGGGTTGTAGGAGCTGGAGGAGGTAACAGAGATAGGGAGAGTTGTAGGGGCTGGAGGAGGTTACAGAGATAGGGAGGGGTGTTGGGGCTGGAGGAGGTTACAGAGATAGGGAGGGGTGTTGGGGCTGGAGGAGTTTACAGAGATAGGGGTGTAGGGGTGGGAGGAGGTTACAGAGATAGGGAGGGGTGTAGGGGCTGGAGGACGTTACAGAGATAGGGAGGGGTGTAGGGGTGGGAGGAGGTTACAGAGATAGGGAGGGGTGTAGGGGTGGGAGGAGGTTACAGAGATAGGGAGGGTTGTAGGGGGCTGGAGGACGTTACAGAGATAGGGAGGGGTCTAGGGGTGGGAGGACGTTACAGAGATAGGGAGGGGTGTAGGGGTGGGAGGACGTTACAGAGATAGGGAGGGGTGTAGGGGTGGGAGGAGGTTACAGAGATAGGGAGGGGTGTAGGGGCGTGAGGACGTTACAGAGATAGGGAGGGGTGTAGGGGCTGGAGGAGGTTACAGAGATAGGGAGGGGTGTAGGGGCTGGAGGAGGTTACAGAGATAGGGAGGGGTGTAGGGGCTGGAGGAGGTTACAGAGATAGGGAGGGCTGTAGGGACTGGAGGAGGTTACAGAGATAGGGAGGGTTGTAGGGGCTGGAGGAGGAGGTTACAGAGATAGGGAGGGGTGTAGGGGTGGGAGGAGGTTACAGAGATAGGGAGGGGTGTAGGGGCTGGAGGACGTTACAGAGATAGGGAGGGGTGTAGGGGTGGGAGGACGTTACAGAGATAGGGAGGGGTGTAGGGGCTGGAGGATGTTACAGAGATAGGGAGGGGTGTAGGGGCTGGAGGAGGTTACAGAGATAGGGAGGGGTGTAGGGGTGGGAGGAGGTTACAGAGATAGGGAGGGGTGTAGGGGCTGGAGGAGGTTACAGAGATAGGGAGGGGTGTAGGGGGCTGGAGGACGTTACAGAGATAGGGAGGGGTGTAGGGGTGGGAGGAGGTTACAGAGATAGGGAGGGGTGTAGGGGCGTGAGGACGTTACAGAGATAGGGAGGGGTGTAGGGGCTGGAGGAGGTTACAGAGATAGGGAGGGGTGTAGGGGCTGGAGGAGGTTACAGAGATAGGGAGGGGTGTAGGGGCTGGAGGAGGTTACAGAGATAGGGAGGGCTGTAGGGACTGGAGGAGGTTACAGAGATAGGGAGGGTTGTAGGGGCTGGAGGAGGAGGTTACAGAGATAGGGAGGGGTGTAGGGGTGGGAGGAGGTTACAGAGATAGGGAGGGGTGTAGGGGCTGGAGGACGTTACAGAGATAGGGAGGGGTGTAGGGGTGGGAGGACGTTACAGAGATAGGGAGGGGTGTAGGGGCTGGAGGAGGTTACAGAGATAGGGAGGGTGTAGGGGTGGGAGGAGGTTACAGAGATAGGGAGGGGTGTAGAGGCTGGAGGAGGTTACAGAGATAGGGAGGGGTGTAGGGGCTGGAGGAGGTTACAGAGATAGGGAGGGGTGTAGGGGCTGGAGGAGGTTACAGAGATAGGGAGGGGTGTAGGGGCTGGAGGACGTTACAGAGATAGGGAGGGGTGTAGGGGCTGGAGGACGTTACAGAGATAGGGAGGAGGAAGGGATTTGGAAAAGAAGAATGAGCATTTTAACATGTTTTTTAGACTTATTATTGCGAATCCCTGAACGGTGGGTGATAGTGTCTCTAGCGAGGCCGGGATGGGGCTGATGGTCTCGTGATCTTTCTGTGTCTCATTCTGCGTCCCAGCCATGTCCTGTCCGCTGCACTGACCAGAGTGGAGGTGGTTCGAGTCCAGCTCCCCCCCACGCTCTTTTGACAATGTATTATCCCTTCACTGCCCCATAACCCTGCTGAAGGGTGAAGCAATGTCATTTGAGGTGGATACAGAAGACAGTGAACAAGTGGAGGTCACTTGATCCCTGCCCCTTCTCTCTCCACTCCGCCTTCCCGCGCTCTCCCCGTTCCCCTCAATCCCAGCAGCATCCAAAAATCTCTTGACCTCACAGTCTTGAGTCTACTCGGCGACAGAGCCCCCACCGCTCTCTGGGGTGGAGAATTCCAAAGATTCACAACCCTCCCGAGTGAAGACATTTCTCCTTCATCTCAGCCCAGAATGGCCGACCCCTTCTCCTGAGACTGTGACCCCGCCCCCCCCCCCCCCGTGTTCTGGACTCTCCAGCCCGGGGTTAGATACAGAGTAAAGCTCCCTCTACACTGTCCCCATCAAACACTCCCAGGACAGGTACAGCACGGGGTTAGATACAGAGTAAAGCTCCCTCTACACTGTCCCCATCAAACACTCCCAGGACAGGTACAGCACGGGGTTAGATACAGAGTAAAGCTCCCTCTACACTGTCCCCATCAAACACTCCCAGGACAGGTACAGCACGGGGTTAGATACAGAGTAAAGCTCCCTCTACACTGTCCCCATCAAACACTCCCAGGACAGGAACAGCACGGGGTTAGATACAGAGTAAAGCTCCCTCTACACCGTCCCCATCAAACACTCCCAGGACAGGTACAGCACGGGGTTAGGTACAGAGAAAAGCTCCCTCTACACTGTCCCCATCAAACACTCCCAGGACAGGTACAGCACGGGGTTAGATACAGAGTAAAGCTCCCTCTACACTGTCCCCATCAAACACTCCCAGGACAGGTACAGCACGGGGTTAGGTACAGAGAAAAGCTCCCTCTGGGTGAGTTAGAAGTTCATTAATTCTGATGTTTTTCTTCCACAGGAGTGGGGAAAAGCAGCCTCCTTCTGCGATTTGCAGATAACACTTTCTCAGGTAAATAAATAACGCACTGTGACACCCGGTTCCAGAGGGGGAAATGACAGCGTATCTAACGCACTGTGACACCCGGTCCCAGAGGGGGAAAGGACAGCGTATCTAACACACTGTGACACCCGGTCCCGGAGGGGGAAAGGACAGTGTATCTAACGCACTGTGATACCAGGTCCCAGAGGGGGAAAGGACAGTGTATCTAACGCACTGTGACACCCGGTCCCAGAGGGGGAAAGGACAGCGTATCTAACGCACTGTGACACCCCGTCGCAGAGTGGGAAAGGACAGTGTATCTAACGCACAGTGACACCCGGTCCCAGAGGGGGAAAGGACAGTGTATCTAACGCACTGTGACACCCGGTCCCAGAGGGGGAAAGGACAGTGTATCTAACGCACTGTGACACCCGGTCCCAGAGGGGAAAAGGACAGTGTATCTAACGCACTGTGACACCCGGTCCCAGAGGGGGAAAGGACAGTGTATTTAATGCACTGTGACACCCGGTCCCAGAGGGTGAAAGGACAGTGTATCTAACGCACTGTGACACCCGGTCCCAGAGGGGGAAAGGGCAGCGTATCTAACGCACTGTGACACCCGGTCCCAGAGGGGGAAAGGACAGTGTATCTAATGCACTGTGACACCCGGTCCCAGAGGGGGAAAGGACAGTGTGTTTAATGCACTGTGACACCCGGTCCCAGAGGGGGAAAGGGCAGTGTATCTAACGCACTGTGACACCCGGTCCCAGAGGGGGAAAGGACAGTGTATCTAACGCACTGTGACACCCGGTCCCAGAGGGGGAAAGGACAGTGTATCTAACGCACTGTGACACCCGGTCCCAGAGGGGGAAAGGACAGTGTGTCTAACGCACTGTGACACCCGGTCCCAGAGGGGGAAAGGACAGTGTATCTAACGCACTGTGACACCTGGTCCCAGAGGGGGAAAGGACAGTGTATCCAGTTTCGGTTCTTTTATTTTGCCTTGTTTAACCCTCGTTGCTCCTTGTCCCTCAGGTAGCTACATCACTACAATCGGCGTGGACTTTAAGATTCGCACAGTGGATGTTAATGGAGAAAAGGTGAAACTTCAGATTTGGGACACAGCCGGCCAGGAGCGTTTCAGAACTATCACCTCAACGTGAGTCCCTTCATACCTCCCCCTCCCCCTCTCGCTCCACTATTGGCCTCTGTACCTTCAGCTGCCTGGGCTGGGTGGTGGGCTCTGAGCTCTGGAATTCCCTCCCTCACCCCCTCCCTGCCTCTCTCCCCCACTCCGTCCCTGCCTCTCCCCCACCCCGTCTCTGCCTCTCCCCTACCTCGTGTCTGCCTCTCTGTATCTCTCTCTCCCCTTCTGTCTCTCTCTCTCTCGCCCCTTCTTTGCTTGCCTGCGTCGAACATCTAACGCGGCTCTGGAGCAGCACACTGAAGTGTCCCTGTTTGAAACTTGCCCTATCTCCTCCTCCAATAACCAACCCTTTACCTAACACCTGACGTAGAAATACTTGTTTCATATATCATAGAATGTTTGGGTGAGTGAGAGTGTTTGGCCCCCTAATCCAGGGTAATACTTCCCTGACACTAGCAATGAACAACTTCCTGTGTTTTCTGAGGTGTGATCTTCTAGGGCTTGTGGCTGACGAGGGGTGAGTAACATTCATGCCACACAAGTGACCATCTCCAACAAGAGAGAATCCAACCAACGCCCCCCTTGACATTCAATGGCGTTACCATCACTGAATCCCCCACTATCAACATCCTGGGGGTTACCATTGACCAGAAACTGAACTGGGACCAGCCAGATAAATACTGTGGCTACAAGAGCAGGTCAGAGGCTGGGAATCCTGCGGAGAGTAACTCACCTCCTGACTCCCCCCAAAGCCTGTCCACCATCGACAAGGCACCAGTCAGGAGTGTGATGGAATACTCCCCACTTGCCTGGATGAGTGCGGCTCCCACAACACTCAAGAAGCTCGACACCGTCCAGGACAAAGCAGCCCCCGCTCGATCGGCACCCCATCCACAAACATTCACTCCCTCCACCACCGACGCACAGTGGCAGCAGTGTGTGTGCCATCTACAAGATGCACTGCAGCAACTCACCAAGGCTCCTTCGACAGCGCCGCCCAAACCCACGACCTCTACCGTCTAGAAGGACGAGGGCAGCAGACACATGGGGAACATCACCGCCTGGAAGTTCCCCTCCGAGCCCCTCACCATCCCGACTTGGAAATATATCGGCCATTCCTTCACTGTCGCTGGGGTCAAGTCTTGGAACTCCCTCCCTAACGGCGCCGTGGGTGTACCTACACCACACGGGACAAAATCCTGGAACTCCCTCCCTAACAACGCTGTGGGTGTACCTACACCATACGGACAAAATCCTGGAACTCCCTCCCTAACAGCGCTGTGGATGTACCTGCACCATACGGACAAAATCCTGGAACTCCCTCCCTAACAGCGCTGTGGGTGTACCTACACCATACGGACAAAATCCTGGAACTCCCTCCCTAACAGCGCCGTGGGTGTACCTACACCACACGGGACAAAATCCTGGAACTCCCTCCCTAACAGCACCGTGGGTGTACCTACACCACACAGACAAAATCCTGGAACTCCCTCACTAACAGCGCCGTGGGTGTACCTACACCACACGGGACAAAATCCTGGAACTCCCTCCTTAACAGCGCCGTGGGTGTACCTACACCACAAGGACAAAATCCTGGAACTCCCTCCCTAACAGCGCCGTGGGTGTACCTACATCACACAGACAAAATTCTGGAAGTCCCTCCCTAACAGCGCCGTGGGTGTACCTACACCACACGGGACAAAATCCTGGAACTCCCTCCCTAACAGCGCCGTGGGTGTACCTACACCACACGGGACAAAATCCTGGAACTCCCTCCCTAACAGCGCCGAGGGTGTACCTACACCACACGGACAAAATCCTGGAACTCCCTCCCTAACAGCGCCGTGGGTGTACCTACACCACACGGACAAAATCCTGGAACTCCCTCTCTAACAGCGCCGTGGGTGTACCTACACCACACGGGACAAAATCCTGGAACTCCCCTCCCTAACAGCGCCGTGGGTGTACCTACACCACACACGGGGACTGCAGCGGCTCAAGAAGGCGGCTCACCCACCACCCTTCTCAAGGGGGCAATTAGGGACGGGCAATGAATGCTGGGCCCACATCCCGTGAAGTACTAAGAAAAAAAACTGCCTTGTTGATACTTCTGGGACCTCGCTGTATGTCACACACAGCCAGAGTGATGACCTTTCCTTTCAAAAAGGGATCTCCTTCAAGATTTTTGCCGTCTGGAGAGATTGCGTAAGATGCTAAAGTAATCCTGCTTTGTTCCTTCCGGACGTGTGGGTCTGGTGTATGAACGGGTTGAAACACTTGCATACACGCACACACACGCACATACACGCGTGTCTCTCTCTCTCTCCCTCTGTCTCTCTCTCTCCCTCTGTCTCTCTCTCTCTCTCCCCTCTGTCTCTCTCTCTCTCTCTCTCCCTCTGTCTCTCTCTCTCTCTCCCTCTGTCTCTCTCTCTCTCTCTCCCTCTGTCTCTCTCTCTCTCTCCCTCTGTCTCTCTCTCTCTCTCCCTCTGTCTGTCTCTCTCTCTCTCCCTCTGTCTCTCTCTCTCTCTCCCTCTGTGTGT